>JAJMHT010000011.1:0-64019 GCA_030583145.1 Metschnikowia vanudenii | reverse complement strand
TTTTTTTTTTTTTCTCTGCGCCCGCCAGAGTCAGTGCGATAGCTGAGTCTGCAGAATTCATGCTAGCGACGTCCGTTTAATATTCTTTAACCCGTCGAGCCACATTTTTTTCCAATAAATCAGGAATGGCTACCGTGATTGAACGTATCAAGGCTTTAAAGCCCGATGAAAAGTTTTGCCTGTTTGAGTTTTTCCCACCAAAAACTGACACAGGCTTCAGAAACTTACTCGCAAGATTACACAGAATGATGGCGTTGAATCCACTCTTTTTCACTGTGACTTGGGGTGCTGGAGGGTCCACCAGCGAGAAGTCATTGGATTTGGCAGCAACATGTCAGAAGGAACTTGGGGTTACTACCGTACTTCACTTGACTTGCACCAACACCAACAAGGAGGTAATCGATAACGCTTTGGAAAAGGCGAAGGAAGCCGGAGTCAGAAATATCTTAGCTCTTCGTGGTGACCCTCCCAGAACACAGGAGTACTGGACACCAAACTGTGATTTCAAAAATGCTATTGACTTGGTCAGATATATCAAGCAGACCTATGGCGACTACTTTTGTATCGGTGTCGCGGGTTATCCCGAAGGCCATGTTGACGGATCTGATGAAACCCAACAGAACCCCCGTAAGGATCTTCCATATCTTATTGAGAAGGTGAAAGCGGGTGCAGATTTCATCATCACCCAGCTTTTCTTCGACGTGGACAAGTTTGTTGCTTATGAGAACTTATTGCAATCTGTTCCCGAGCTTGCAAATGTGGTTCTTATCCCAGGTTTGATGCCCATCACAACTCACAAAGTATTCGTGCGTGCCACTAAGTTGTCGCATGCTCTGGTACCCGAGGAAATATCCGCGAGACTCGAGGCCCCAGGAAATGATGACGATATGGTGAAATCTATCGGTATTGATGTTCTCACGAAGATCATTTCCGACGTGCACCGCAAAACTCAGGGCAGAGTACGTGGTTACCACTTTTACACGCTTAATTTGGAAAAGGCAGTTGCTTTCATTATTGACAGGTCTCCTCTTTTAAACCTTGTTGACCACAACGAGACAGTGGACCACGAAGATGCCATTGGGTCTGATTCCGAAACAGAAGAACCTGCAAAAATCACGACTTCCAGGGCACGTAAGAGCTTAACAGTGGAAGATGCTCGTATTGCCTTGGTCTCAGATGCACTTTCGAAGGATCGTAAAACGATTATTGACATTAGTACAGGAAAAGGTGTTTTAGGAAAGGATGCCACATGGGATGAATTTCCAAATGGTCGTTTCGGTGACTCCAATTCGCCAGCATATGGTGAAATCGATGGTTACGGGCCCAACTTGAAATTGCAAACACCCGAAAAGATTATACAGACATGGGGCACACCCGAAAGCACGAAGGACATCTCTAAGTTGTTCACGGAGTATTTATCGGGAAAAATAAACGTGTTGCCATGGGTGGATTCCGAAATCTCTTCTGAAACGGCTTTGATTCAGGAAGAACTATTTGAGTTGAACCAGCGTGGTTGGTTCACATTGGCCTCGCAGCCTGCAGTGAATGCCTGTCCATCAACTGACAAGCTTCTTGGCTGGGGACCATCCAATGGATACCTCTTCCAAAAAGCTTTTGTTGAATTTTTTATACCTAAGCAAGAGTGGGACAACAAACTTGCTCCTAAGTTGAGCCAACAAATCGAAGAAAAGACAGTGACATACTTCCGTGGTGATAGTTCCGGTAAGATTACATCCAATTTGAGAATTGGCGAGCAACATCAAAACAGTAAGACTGCAATCACATGGGGAGTGTTCCCATCAAAGGAAGTGTTACAGCCAACAGTTATTGATTATGAGTCGTTCAAAGCGTGGAACGAAGAGGCGTTCCATTTGTGGGTGGAATGGGCAAGATGCTATAAAAAGGACACAAAGTCTTATAAGCTTTTGCAATCAATTAACGAGGACCACTACTTGATAAGTATGACGTACCATGACTTCACCGACGAGTATGGTTTATGGACCACATTACTTAGTGACTGACTAGATTCGAAGTCGGATTGGAAACTTTAGGAAGAGACATTTTTATTGCCCGTGGACTTTTATATAGCGGTCAGATCCAAGTTATTGCGAGATATGCTACTTGGAGTCTTTTAGTAGTCTTTCAATTAACTCGACAGTTTTATCAACGATACCTTCATTGAGTAATTTTGTCATTTCGGACCCAGGGTCTGGATCCAGATATGTGCATTGATTTTTCTTTAACAAAACAATCCCATCTGCGACCAAAGTACCTTCCTGTAAGGTTAAGCGGCCGCCTAGAGGAATGGGAAGGGGAGTTTTTGTAGCAACGGCGCGGGAACGAATGAATGGTAGTTCTTCTAGTTCGACACCATAAAAATAGCTACCAAAGGAATCTCGTAGAAGAAACTTGTAGGTAGCTTTTGAAGCACGAGTTTTCTGTTCAAGGTCGGGCGTATCCAAGTCTACCCCGTATATAATGGGTCGACTTACATGCTCCATTCTCTCAAAAGGTGCTTTGTTCGGATTTTGGTAGTACTTCCATTCTTCAAGAGCCTTTTCTTTAGATTCAGAGACGTTGAATATCTGCATGATGTGGCACACGAGAGGGGTGTTCAATTTTGCTTCCGGTAGACCAGAATATTGCCTTATGCCATTTCTAATACCAGCAGAGCTCATAGGATAAGTATGTAGAACCAAGAGTCTGATGCGAGCAAGGTTATATTGGGTAGTTCTTCAAACGCGGTTCGAGTTCAGAAGAAACTCATTGCGCTTCGCGACGCGCAACGCGTGGTCAAACTTTATTTATAAGGAAGAATACCGGGGTTCAAAGTTTTTTTTTTTTTTTTTTATTTATTTGATCTTTTGCTATTTTGCTCCAATTTTATTCAATCGATCGTTTATCGGCAAATTCATTCTCATGGAAATTAATGAGAGAAGAGGAAAAAAAAAGTATCATTCTCAGGAAACAATGGAAGCCACCCCAACCCAGATGGAACAAGAGGAAATAAAGGTATTCGAAAAGATAACATACTGAATTTTTTTTTCTACTTAATTTTCAAAATGATCTATTTTATCAGATAATAAAAGAATGATACAACGAAGGTTTAGTGCCTCCCGAAGGTGTTGCCATCTTTTCGGAAAATCAATGTGATGTCTCGAGTGGTCTTGAAGCTGGAGCTCGCACTTTAGTCATTGTTAGCAAGCAATCGTGTTTCAGACAACGTAACCGACAGCAATGGATAGCAATAATAAAAAGAGGGTAAAGCTCATCCCAAGAACCAAGCCCTTACGGGGTTTGGATGCTTTAATGAAAATTTTTGTCGTTCTGTGTAATGTAAATCAGTAGATCGAAACACAAGACCAGCTCAATCGCTATATCCGGTTAGACGTGCGTGCTCACCGTTGCGGCAAACAAAGCTCAATAAAGCGACTCTCCATTTGCAGTGAATACTCAAACAAGGTCATCCCCAACACCGTCAGGATTAATTGAAAACCCCACCAGTATTATAAATCCTTCGTCCTTTTTTTATTTAACATACTACTGCTTGATAATTCATGTCGTCGTTGTTTGTATCAGAGGATGACGAATACGACGATAAGAACAGGGTTTCATACGAAGATGACCAGACGCCTGATGCAGAAAAGATCAACGAAAACCAGGAGCAAGAACTTCCTCCTATAGAGATTTCGGTCGAGCGAACCCAGCAGCATTACGATGCACAAAATAAACAAACAGATGATACCCCATCTATACCTGTGGTGGTTTCTGATGCACAACAATCAATCCCGATTTATGACTCCAAAGAAGTTTACGGTAATTTACCTCTCAAATTTTATCAGGAGATCGCAGAGACGCTTCTATCCAAGGATTGTCTTCTTATAATGGGTCGTGGTCTAGGATGTGAGGTCATCACTGCTAATGTTCTTTATGCTTTGAGCACCCCGTTGGTGTCTTTACAACATGGCAATTTGATACACAAAAAAAAGAGTTTGGTCATTTTATTGAATGCCAGGTCCGCAGAACGCGTCAAACTCAATGACGTCTTAATGGAATTGAGGTGGATAAATGAGTCGCGTAATCCTGACCAACCCTCTGACTTTGACGATGACAGAGCAACTCCTTTGAGAATTGTCAATGGCCCTGATTTGAGCAATACGACGAAAAGGCGAGCTATGTACGAAGAGGGGGGAGTTGTCTTTATAAGCTCCACAATTCTAGTTGTCGATCTTTTATCTGGCATAATTCGACCTGAGGATATCACAGGAATTTTCTTGATGCACACCGAGCGCGTGAAAGAGACATCAAATGAATCATTCATTATAAATCTCTATAGAGATGGGAATGATTGGGGCTTTGTCAAGGCTATCTCTGACGAGCCCGAATCCTTCACCGGCTTCACACCATTGAGCACAAAGTTGAAAATCCTACGGCTCTCGAATGTTTTTCTATGGCCAAGATTTCATGTTGAAGTCTCGCTGCTGTTACTTAAGTCTTCAGGGAAAAACCAAGGTCTTGTGACTGAAATAAGTGTGGGTCTTTCACCAAAGATGAAAAAAATACAATCAGCCATACTTACATGTCTACAGGCTTGTTTAAGCGAATTGAAAAGACACAACCCTGTTTTAGAGACCGATTATTGGGATATTGAGAATGTACATGACAAGGAATTCGTTCTGAGGGTTAGGTTATCTCTTGAACCACAATGGCACCGTATTTCATGGACATCAAAACAGTTAGTGTCTGATCTTAGCACGCTCAAAGACCTTCTCGCCAATCTTCTTTCAGTGGACTCCTTAACCTATTATCAAAGGGTTCAAGGTATTCTTGATGCAAATATCAAGAGCTCTAGCGTGGGAACAATGGCTACAACCACTATGAGTCCGTGGCTAATGATGGACGAAGCAACTACTATAATAGCTTACTCCAAAGAAAGGGCATTGGGCAAAGTTTCTCTTCAAACCGCACTGGTGGATTTGCAGTCGAATGAAGAGGCTGTTGTATCATCTGACTTGGTCTACAATCTAGAGGAACAACCGAAATGGGAACAACTCTCTTTGGTGATTGATGATATCATGCATGAAAGATCAATAGACCCACTGAGAACGGAGGGGCCAATTTTGGTTATGTGCTCAAGCGATAAGATTGCCCGCCAATTATCAATGGTCTTAGCCTGTATTAAAAAGCAAGAAAATCATATGACCGGGAAACGAAAACACACCGCTCGAAAGTTTATGGTTAAAAAGTTGAGAGAATATCTTTACTGGAAAGATTTAACTGCATTGACCAAAGAATTGTCTTTAAAACTTGATACGAAAGAAAGTGGGGAAGAAAATTCCGAAGAACAAGATGAGCAAAAACTTAACACTTCGAAGTCTTTCTCAAGAGGAAAAGATGGCCCGCAAAGTAAGCGAAGAAGAACAAGGGGGGCTTCAGCGGTAGCCAATGTTTCTAGGTTATACTCTGGGTCTACGTTCGATAAGACTTCGGGAGCCGTGGAGTTGGATGAGGGTATCATAGAGATTCTTGAAACAGAGGTAAAGAATGAAATGGAAGAAGAAAGTGATGATTTGGAAGTATTAGGTGAGAATGAAGTTGCAGATGACAACAATCTCTTTGTGGAAGACGAGACCGCCCAAAAATTCGACTTGACGCATATCGAAAAATATAACCAGGTGGTCATTGAAACCTATGATGATTCCAACAACGAGTTTCTTCTCCAGGAGATCAACCCGTCATATGTTATCATGTATGAACCAGACCTTACTTTCATTCGCCGGGTCGAGATATTTCAAGCCATGAATCCTGCTTCTCCTGCCAAAGTATATTTCATGTACTATGGGACATCAGTTGAAGAACAGTACCATTTGCTGAGAATCAGAACCGAGAAACAATCCTTCACCAGGCTTATTAAAGAAAAAGCCACATTGGGAAAACATTTTCAAACAGAGAAAGACAATTGGAAATTTCAAATACGAAAGCCCCAGGTTGTTAATACAAGAATTGCTGGTGGGGCTAACTTCAGAACAGAAGATGATGAGATGAGAATAGTTGTTGACACAAGAGAGTTTCGGTCTCCCTTGCCAAACTTATTGTATCGCGTTGGCATAAAAGTGATTCCATGTATGTTAACTGTCGGCGACTACATTGTGTCGCCAAAAATTTGCGTGGAGAGAAAATCTATCCCAGATTTGATTGGAAGTTTCAAAAGCGGTCGTTTGTTCCAACAGTGTGAACAAATGTTTCGCAATTATGATTTGCCATGTCTTCTCATTGAATTTGACGAGTCAAAGTCATTTTCCTTCAAGCCCTTTTCAGACCTTAGACCACCGGGGCAAAAAACAAGTGTATCACAAGGCGCGAAGGTACAAAACAAAGAAATTCAGCTGAAAATTACCGAACTTCTTGTGTCTTTCCCTAAATTGAAGGTGATTTGGTCTTCTTCGCCTTATGAAACGGCCCAAATATTTTTGGAATTGAAGGCTTCCCAGCAGGAGCCAGACATAGAGGAGGCGCTTTCAAAAGGAGTAAATGCCTCAATTTCCACCGAAGAAGGACCCCCTAACTTTAACGATGATGCTATTGATATTTTACAGACAATTCCAGGTATCAACAATACCAATTACGTGTCGGTCATCCAGAAAGTGCGCAATATGGTTGAATTTGTCAATCTCCTGAATGAAGACTTGATTGAGTTGTTGGGACATGAAAACGGGAATAAAGCCTACAACTTTATAAACTATGAGATAAGATGATGTTCTATGTCTCCTTACTATCAAATGTGCCTTAAATTGTGTAAGACAGAACGGACGTTTATATTGACACTTTATTGGTTGCTGCGCACCGTGCCTACCTATACGCTTTAATTAGAATTGAACGTTGTATGACGGATATTTGTCCAGCCTTTACTTCTCAACCGTGGAACGAGCCTCAAAAGAATATCCTTGATTTTTGTTTAGGTTATAAAGGGTTCAATTTGCTGAAAGCTTATTATCCATAGAATAAAAGCTTTGATACTATACTCCATAAAAACAAAATTCACAGAAAAAAACCTCTCTGATAGCAATGATGTAGACTTTTCAAACATAGCTCGCACTGACTGCAGAACAAAAGCTGCACTCGAACACTATCGGCAGATCGGCGCGGGGAGCGTCGCTGATCTCACTGATATTCACGCAACGCCCAATTTTGGTTGCGACCAGACACGATTCCCTACGTAATCATAATATAAAAATTCAACCTTCCATTCAACCTCCTCCAATCTACAATTTCAATCATGTCAAATAGGCTAAGACGACCCAGTCTTCTGCAGGCACACGAAGAGATCACTCCACGGAAGCTGCACGGTCATCCGAAAGGTAGATACCGGTATATAGAGTTCAAGTACCTATACTTCCAGATCCAGCAACTAATCAACAAGGACGTGGTATTGAGCTTCAAATATGAACAGTTAAAGACACCCGAGCTAAGAATTTCGTTGATCAAGCCTTTGGTCTCGAAAATTGTTGACTTGAGCAGCATTCAGTCGCTCCGAAATGCCTTCAGCAACCAGCTAGTCACCACACCCGGACTGATGACGTTCGAAACACCCCTATTTGGGCCAGTTGGCTACGGAACATTGCCTCCAATCGAAAATTCGACTTCAAAAATATCAAATTGTGTCATTTATGTGCTTTTGTTATTGAGATATGAGTATATGATCCAGTCAGAGAATAACTTGATTATGTATGATCTCCTCCTCACGAAATCAACCATTTGCGAGTTCTTGGCAATAAGAATGCTTCGAGAATATAGCTCCACCGAGAGAATCAACCTTCTTTTTATAAATCCAATGGCGCATCATGAAGAGCATGTACAACTCAAGCACACCAAACATCTAGATAGTTTCAACACTTTGGAGCTCTCGATTCTTTCCAAATCTAAGAAGTTCTTGATCCAGCCGGTCATCATAGGCATATTAGACCGTATATACAACGGTGAACTTATCATGAAAGACAAAAATACTAACCGACCTGGGATCCGGCAAGAAAACCCAGTATTGTCAGCATCGACAGATCGGGATTTCGAGGAATCCTATCTAACAGCTAAAAGGGGACTTGCTCCTGATTTCGAAAGCGGCCAAGTTGAAAATGATGGCTTGAGTACTCCAGAGAGTGAAGATTTTGAAAAAAGTGTTGTTAACTACAAATTCAACCAAATCACACTTAAAAAGGTTTTTATGCGCTCGAATGTTGTACCAAAGTATCAGTCATTGGTCATTAATTTAAAATATGGATTTTTGACCTTTTTGTTCTTGATTCTTGTATTCAAGCACAAATATAAGCACTCTCCCGACTTTATGGGAACTAACCCTGCATTTTCCATCGTGTTCTGGATATTAGCTTTGAGTTTTAACCTTGATGTGATATTCAAATTGGTTCATATCGAATTCAGATTTTTGAAGAAAATCATATGGACTTACATCGATATCTTGATAGTGACCCTCATCGATGTCTCGTTTATAATGAGGGTCTTGTTAGGGTTTGGAAAGATCTATAGCCAGACCTACTATAACTGTTTCAGTTTGATCTCTATATTATTGTTTCCGAGAATGCTTTCGGTATTCAATAACTACGAGTTCTTCAATATGATGATCGTTTCTTTGAAGAAAATGTCATGGAATGTTATTGCTTTGTTTTGCTTGTTTACCTCCTTGATTTTCGGGTTCTTTTTATGTTTTATCAGCTTGACAATAGATTTGTCAACATATGAGGTGGCTTTTGCTATGATCAAGATCTTCTTCGGATTCACTCCGGCAGTTTGGGATAATTGGGAGAGCTTTGACAATTTAGGAAGAGCATTGCAATTGGCATTCTTATCATTGATTCAATTTGTGTTGGCAACTATTCTTGCAATTGTTTTGAGTAACGTGTTTGCCAAAGTAAGCGAAACGAACAAAGAGGAATTTGAATATTTGAAAACCACCAACTTGATAATATACCTAAAGTGGGCCAGTTTCCAACGGCCCGGTCGCAAAGCAAGCAAACTCACCGTCTTTTTTGATAATGTTGTGAAAATTTCCAAGTTTCCTATTATACTCATTATTTACTTCTACGAGATCCTTATCAAGGAAAACAAGAAGCTACTTCAGAAACAGAGGAAAGACCTCAAGCACTTCACCTTTCTCAACAGGGAAGATGATCTCTATGGGGATAGTGATATGATTTTGTTGACCCATCTTACGAATGAAGAAGATGTTAGCTCTTTGAGATTAACTTCTCGCCGAGGGTCCCAGGGGGATCCCAGAGTGGCGTCCGGCGCTGAAGCTAATGTCGCGTTTGCTACAAATCCAAATCATGGCACACATGATATCTTACCTCGAAAGACGCTTGTACCCAGAAACCTTATACCTCAACAATCACAGGCCACTATGGCGGGCTTCCGAAGTGGGCTGCTTGATTCTATGTTTATCGATGACTTCTTAGGTAAAAGATATGGTGCCGTTCGAAGAAGAAATGCATCGGAATTACGCTCGAGAAGAATACAAAGTGAAGCAGAAAGCCAGAGGAAATACCACAGACTGAACGAAATGCTAATGGGAAAATTAAGGGAACTAGAAGATATGATATTGCAGCTTGTGAAGACAAGAGGTGAAATTGAACAGAAAGAGAGGAATAATTATGTGGTACGTGCATACACAAGAGATGAAGAGGATCCGAATTTATTGGAAGAGAGTTGTAAAGAAGATGCGAGCATTGATGAAGATGTCGATAATGATGAAGAGGAACTGTTGATGAGCGAAAATGATAGCGGTGATGAATTTTCTCATTTGGCGGTGCATTAGGGACAAGGAATGTATAGCCAATCCAACTGATGCCAATACGCGATCTCATGGCTCATGAGAGCAACAGGCCGAAATCGGTGCGAGCAGAGCAGCCATACGATGAAGCGAATTTTTACCCGATGTGGAGTAAGAAAGCGCGCGATACGATGTAATCAAAATGATCGGATTTGACACAATTTGAACAGTAATTCTTATGGGCTAGATTCACGGATATTCGGATGTGTTTCCTCGGGAGCATACTTCACTTTCAAACAGTCTTTTGAAGCTGTGCCTATAGTTTACAAGACTTTTACCAAGAAAAAAATCAAAAAAAAAAAAAAAAAAAAAATCAAAACATTCACATTTACCGGCACCTTAAATAGCACATGTCAACATTTCGTCAGCAGTGCTCAAGTCTAGATACGAGGATTGGTAAATTATTATAAATTACAAAACTGTTGAAGGGTTCCAGGCTCACAGATATCCGTAGCGAACATGGACTCCCAAGATGAGCCAATCAGCAGGCCGCGTCTGGGGGAACCACAAGCGCGGTCCGGCCTCTGCCTGCATAGCTGATTAATAATCGCAAGCCCATTTGAGGAATCAGGATGCGAAAACCAACGCTAAGAAAAAGAAACAGGTGCAAAGGACAAGCTGAGTTGAATCCCGCTTGTTGCTACTGGTGCGTTTAGTGCCGTCGGACGGACAAGCTTGTCAACCCGTACCTTCATATAAGCCTATGATGATAACAAGAAGAGCACCGGAGTCGGGCATTTTTATATATAACCATCAAAGTACTGTCTTCTCTTTTTTTTTTTTTTTTTGCTCTTGATTCAAACTTGTTGCACTTCTTTTCATTTTTGCTTTCTCCACGTTACACATTCCTCATTACACACTTCAAGCAGCCTACCATCTGCCTGTCGACCATCACTCATCCGCATCTCACTGGAATATTTTTATTCCTGTCGCTCTCATAGGCCGAAAAAAAAGAGTCAATTCGGAGAGCTTTCGAAAAAAAAAAAAAGCAAAAAAAAAAAAGCAAAAACGCTAACTACCAAAGTTTGCGCACACTACACTTTTGGTTTCCTGTTGATTTTTTTCCACTGTTTACATCATTTCTGGACAATCTTGTCTGTCATCTGCCGTGTCTTGTCAAATAAATAATTAGTCCTGATGCCACACAACACTATGTTCGAGATTGAAATCCCCGACAATCATGTACAAATAGGCGGAAGAAAATCGAAATTGGCGGTGATTCAGCTGAAGCTTGTCAAGCAACTGATAGAGCATACATTTCCTCATCTTTCCTGTTCGATTTTAGCTCTCAGCACGTTGGGAGACAAGGTGCTACTGAAACCCCTTTACTCATTTGGTGGAAAGTCTTTATGGACAAAGGAGCTCGAGGCTCTTTTAATCGAGCCTATTGGTGACTTCCCTAAGTTGGACTTGATTGTGCATTCCTTGAAGGATATGCCAACAAACTTGCCGGATGAATTCGAATTGGGCTGCATTTTGGAGAGAGAAGACCCCCGGGACGTTCTTGTCATGAAGAAGGGGTCACCATACAAACTGCTCCATGATTTACCCGAGGGTTCCGTGGTTGGCACATCATCTTTAAGAAGACAAGCACAACTCCTTAAATCCTGCCCACACCTCAATTTCCAGGATGTCAGGGGTAACCTTGCCACGAGATTGGCTAAGTTGGATGACCCCGAATCCCCTTACGCATGCATTGTTTTGGCTGCTGCCGGATTAATCAGGGAGGGGTTAGCAGAAAGAATCACATGTCCCTTGGATGCTCCAGACATGTACTATGCCGTGGGACAAGGTGCCCTTGGCATAGAGATTAGAAAGGACTGTGCTTTCATGAAGCCTCTCCTCTCTCATTTGGAACACCGCCCTTCGGCTTATCGCTGCACAGCCGAAAGAACAATGATGAGATTATTGGAAGGTGGATGTTCCGTGCCTTTGGGAGTGCAAACAATCTACAACGAAGAAACGGAAGAGCTCTACTTCAAGGGTATTATTGTTAGCCCCGATGGCACGGAATCTGTCGAGGCCGAGACCACTGCCCTCGTCAGAAGCAAGAGAGACGCAGAAATAGCCGGGGAAGAAATTGCTCGCAAGCTTACCGCTCTTGGTGGAAAGCAGATCTTGGATGCCATTAATTTCGAAAAGATCAACCAAGTGCCTTCTAAGCTGCCCGAGGTCCAGACTCAAACACCAGTCTCTGCTTAGGCACTTGGCTCCATCTCACAACAACATTGCATTATTCATTTTCTCATCCGGAAAGGGACCATCTTTCCGAGACTTTACTACCAGGCACACGTGATTATCTCGAGCCTGCTGGTGTTGCATTCTACAAAACGGTTATTTATAAATTTTCAACATCGCTAATATTTTTACACTTCTTTTTCTTATCATTGGGGTAATGGGTGCGTCTATCAGAAAGAAACCGAAAGGCTGGGTGTTCCACTGTACATATATATCTCAAAATATTACGCTCTTGCTTTGAATATTTTTTTTTTTTTTCGCTTCCTAGCTCGCTTTAATGATAGAGTGGGGAGATCCACCCAAATCTCATCATAAATATTGCCTTCTCAAGTTATCAAAATGGCAAATTGGTGAGACTGGTGCTCAGTGTGATTTGTCATGGATTGATTTACGAGATTACTTTAATAAACTAATTTATGCGATAACAGTATTTACTATGGCAGGTGCTATACCGGAGAAGAAATAGACTTGTTGTAAGTATGTAGATGTGGGGCGATGTTCTGCACCACTGTCAGACGCAACATGGTGCCATTGTGCTGGGAGATACGCTTATGCGAAACATCTTGCTCAGTCAAAAGCCAGCTTCTTAAGTCATGCTCAGAAAGTTACCAAAACAAATAAAAAATCAAGAGATTAAAAAAAAAAAAAAAACAAGAGAAGGGTGTTAAAAAATAACACAGATTAGAATACGCGCAAGTAAATGAACTGGGATCAATAGAGGATGCTGGATTTTGCAATGCATGTCAGTCGGAACTAACGCATATTGGTAATGTATGGGCGTTCTTGCTTACCAATCTCTAAAGCCAGATCCGCGCGTACCATATACGGTATGTCACGGTACGTCCCCGGAAAACTTAGCATCCGGCGCAGTGGCCTGACCGGCTCGGCCAGCTGCCGTCGTTTACTCGTTTAGCGCGCGTAAACATCGTATACGACGCATCATCTTAAAGATATATAGAAGATAGGAAAGTCCGTGAAGAAAAAAAATACTTACGACCAGTGCTTAACTTAGGAATATAGACAAAAATAGCATACCCTTCTGTTCCAAGAAGTTAATTGACAAGGAAGGATACTCAAAGTACATCTTCTCTTTACGCTTGACTTACTGTTTTCTTTGTCGGTGAATCAAAAACTTCCTGCGTTTTAGCCATCGCCTCTCATCTTGGTTCTCGGCCCGATTGACTTCACCAAAAAAACTATATTGTTACAAAAACAACAACACACAAAATGGATATCGTGCTCGAGATTGCCGATACTTATTTGTTTGATAAGGCATACGCGAAACTTCTTCCAAAGGACGGAGCCGTTGCTCGTTGGGTGCATCAAACATTTCCCACCAACACGCTTGCTAATGCTACTGCAATTTCCGGTTCCGCAGGCTTGCCGGCGCCCGTCACATACTTATTGAATGCTGCAAAGTCGTTTCAGAACAAGAACGAAATATACGGACAAGTACCTACAACCCTCTTGAATTTGTCTGAATATGCTGACCAATCTTTTCTCAGCAGGAGCAATATATTACGTGAATTCATCACCATAGAGATCATTACTGTGCTCTTCGGCTGGATTCTATACTTCTTGGTTGCGACTTTGTCGTACATTTTTGTTTTTGACAAGAAGATTTTCAACCATCCAAGATATTTGAAAAACCAAATGTCATTAGAGATCTGGCAAGCATTCACGGCCATCCCAGTCATGGTGTTTCTTACGGCTCCATTTTTTCTCTTGGAATTGAACGGATTCTCCCGTTTGTACTTTAATGTGAACGAGTCTACCGGTGGCTGGAAATCGGTGTTGTTCCAATTCCCTGCGTTTATCCTTTTCACAGATTGCGGAATCTACTTTATCCACCGTGTGCTACACTGGCCTTCCGTGTACAAGAAGCTACATAAACCTCACCACAAGTGGATTGTCTGTACTCCATTTGCTTCGCATGCATTCCACCCTGTTGATGGCTGGGCTCAATCTTTGCCTTACCATATTTACCCATTGCTTTTCCCCTTGAACAAAGTATCGTACTTGTTTCTCTTCACATTTGTCAACTTTTGGACAGTTATGATCCATGATGGCAGCTACTGGTCCAATGATCCAGTTGTGAATGGAACAGCCTGCCACACTGTTCATCACTTATATTTCAACTACAACTATGGCCAATTTACTACCTTGTGGGATAGATTGGGTAACTCTTATAGACGTCCAGATGATTCGTTTTTCGCAAATAATGATAAAACCGAGGAGAAGAAGATGTGGAAAGACCAGACGAGAAAGATGGAAATCATTCGTGGAGAGCTTGAGGGCAAATCTGATGATCGCGTTTACGTTGAAGAAAAGTAAGCATGCTTCTTCTTCATCAGCCCCTCATTACCACGCACCACTAGACAATGCTTTTACATAATTTGGTTCCATTCATTTTTATAATTTTTTTCTTTTTTGGATTCATACTTTTAATTACACCGTATTTTTTTCAGTTTCGTATATGAATTTACAGATATTACATTTTGTCACAAGGCGGTCATGTTCTAGAATCTAGTGGACCTGTCCACGCTCGCTGAGTAAGTGCGATGTTGTATCTCACAGCAGCTCCAGTCACGTCGTGAAGCCTGCGCAGAGATATGTCAAAAGCACCATATTCATCGGCCAACATGCTGCTACCCCAGCCAACAATGATGGCGTCATCTCTGATTTTGACAATCGGCCCTTACAGACACCGGAAGGATCTTGGCAGACAACTGGTACTTCTGAAGTATCTGATCATAGGCTACATCGCGGCCGGCACATACGGTAAAGTGTACAAAGCACGTTTGAAAGTTCTGTCTAAGTCTGACACCAAAGAGGGTGATTCAAACGAAATCCCAGAGCCTTTAAAACTAAGTACAAGGCCAGAAAACTCCAACTCTGAGGATGTGCAACTTTTCGCAATCAAGAAGTTCAAGAGTGATAATCACCTGTCCAACAAGCCGATGGGTGGTAACGGCGGACACGACATCAACGGGAACGAGATAATCTTCTATACTGGGATATCGCAATCTGCTGTGAGAGAAATGTCATTATGTCGAGAACTCAACCACAAGAATATCACAAAACTTATGGAGATTATATTGGAGAACAAGTCTATATACATGATCTTCGAATTCTTCGAGCACGACTTGCTCCAGATCATCCATTCACATTCTCATCCAGACGTCAAGCCAATTCCAGAGAAAACAGTGAAGTCACTCATATGGCAGGTTCTAAACGGTGTGACTTTTCTACATAAAAACTGGATTTTTCACCGGGACCTCAAACCTGCGAACATCATGGTTTCCAGCGATGGAGTGGTAAAAATTGGTGACTTGGGTCTAGCAAGAAAGTTCAACAATCCATTACAGAGTCTTTATACTGGTGATAAAGTTGTCGTTACCATCTGGTACAGAGCCCCTGAGCTACTCTTTGGGTCTCGTTATTACACCCCTGCTATAGACTTGTGGGCTGTGGGGTGCATCTTAGCGGAATTACTATCCTTAAGGCCAATCTTCAAAGGTGAAGAAGCCAAAATCGATCTTGGTAATAAGAAGTCAATTCCGTTCCAGAAAAGTCAGCTCCAAAAGATTTTTGAGATTTTGGGTACGCCTTCACCTGAAGTTTGGCCAACGATCCAAAAGTACCCAGACTACTACGCTTTTAAGCAACATTTCTGTCAGACAAGCTCTACATTATACTCCCCCAACCTTTCAAACTGGTATAAAGTTGTGGGCGGCAAAAATACAGAATGCCTTTCATTACTCATGGAACTTTTCCAGTATGACCCAACTCTAAGAATATCGGCGGATGACGCATTGGTTCATCCGTATTTTTTAGAAGAACCAAGAGTATGTGAGAATGCTTTCGAAGGGTTAAGTGTGAAGTACCCCAGGCGGAGAATACACACAGATGACATTGATATTACTTCTTATAGTACGAACGCTGGCGGAACCAAAAGACACGGCTTAGAAGAGAGCAATATACGAAAGAGGCATAGATGAGTATGAAACCACTTTTCTCTGAGAAAGAATTATGCTAGTGTGTGGGTTCTCCATATTCCATTTCTCTTGAGATATCAGTGGCTCTCAAGGGCGATTAAAAGTCACTTCTAGAATGACTCTATTTTTCACTGCCAAAATTCGGACGTGCTACATCCCTCTATAGAATCAGTTTCAAACTATTATGCAGCGAAGTATAATCACAAAAACTATCAAAGTATTACGTACCCCCAACTGCTTCTAATTTCAAAAGGATACGATCTGGGGAGGTATGTTTCATAAGAACGACCTCCATCTGATTTAGAATCAAAGAAGACTGCTTTGGGTAAAATTCAGAAAACCAAATTGTAGTGATTTAAAGCCAAAAAATAGTAGACCAAATTGTGATTGTCTAGCCTGGATAAAAAGCTTATCTCTATCATATCTGACTTTTTTTTTTTTCATTTTGTCCTAATTGGATAGTAACAATCGACCGGCAAAATTGTTTTGCGCGTAGTATTCCACTGTGGAGTGCACCACGGAAACCACTGTGCGGGGTTACAACCACAACATCCAGATTTTCCCCAACTACTCCCAACATTAACAACCAAAATTCAGATTACATCAGCCTTGTATTTCATTGTGCTTCAAGATGTACAAGAAGCTAGACACAATATACAGTGGACCATTCTGTGATGTTTATAAAGGCGAAAGTCAGGACGGGACTCCAGTGGCACTCAAAGTAGTTGATCTTGATTTTGTGAAGAAACCACACGATTTCCGAAATGAAATAAACATCATAAAAAGTTTACACCATGCGAATATTGCAGAGTTTCTAGATAAGTACACTTTGGGCGAGGACCATTACCTTGTCATGCCGTTTTACGAGAAAACATTAACCGAGGTGATGAAACACTACTCAAAGAAGAAAATGAAGTTCAATTTTTCCAATCCACACGAATCCCACATGACACTTCGCAATGTATTGCCCAGGAATTTGGCAAATTCCATACTGTGGGGTATAGTCGATGCGGTTGAATATCTACATCTGAAGAATATTATCCATCGAGACATCAAGCCCTCTAATGTGTTTTTCAGAGACCTTGAAAATTTGCAAGTTCCAATACTAGGAGATTTTGGCATCTCATATAATCTCACCAATCCTCCTTCCGATGAGCCACCGAGTCAAAAATTCACTGACATTGCAACGGGATATTACAAGGCCCCGGAGCTTTGTTTTGCAGTGTGTGACTACGGCTTTGAAGTTGACCTTTGGTCCTTGGGGATTTTGATCTCGTGCTTGTATTCTGAAGATGGAGAACCCGCAAATAAAGTAATATACGAGAACGAGAACGAGAAATCACCCGAATTAAATGATTTTGTGTTACTTCAAGGAACGTTTGAAGCCTTCGGGACTCCAACGGTGACCGATGAAACCAGCGACTTGTATTGGCAAGCGCTCGCTAATCCCCTGTATCATTTTATCGATTTCAACTACGCGAAGCATGACCGCAGGCCGACAGATATTCTTTTGCCTAGATGCGATGATGCTGATGTTAGTGTTTTGTTTGGTGGACTCACTCGTTACGAAAAACGGCAAATCATCCGGCCAGAACATGATGAACATGGGGTATAACCCGTTTAAATTTTTTTTTTTTTTTTTTTTTTTTGTTCTGATGATTTTTCCTTGGTGTATTTTACTCTGATGCAGCGGCATGAACGAAATGGTGCAATGTTGGGAGATATTCATCAAGCTTGTGACCTCGTGCGAGTTCTAATCGGTAGGATGGTGTGTAATGACTTAAAGTTAAAACAGTACTTCAGCTCATTTGTATTTGCGCTAATAGCTCTTACCTTTTTCTTTTTTTTTTTTTGGAAGGTTAGTTCTAGAAGGGAACCTTCTTCAGAAGTCTAGACTGAAAGCCGGAGCGAGCATGTACTGCTAAGTAGGTTTTGAACGTGGGGAGGGAATGGAAAAGACTTGGTATCAGATGACTCTGAGTCGGTCTATTCGACCTCTTTCAAATTTTGGTCTACTACATTTTTGTGCTATGCAATTGATTAATCCAGTTTTTTGGTATGCCCACTATCGTATTTGGGAACACAGAATTCGAACATTTGGAAAAAGAACCCCCGCAAGATGCTATCAAGTGCAATCGGTGAATGGCCTAGAACAGCCAACGGTGCATGTCTCACCCCAGATTACGTGCATAAAACCGCTTGGTTCGTTTAGAACAACGTTCGCCGTACACGCAGGGCCCTCTACCCTCCAACACCCACCAGCCGCGTTGCTTTTCAAGTATGTAACATTTATACAAACATTCATACACTTCTTTTCAATTTTATTTTTATTTTCCATCCCTACCAACCATTAAGCCAAAATGTCAGTCAGTGTTAGTAATGAACCAGCAAATTCCGATACAGTTAGAGAGGAGCGTCTGCCCGGATGTATTCCTGAAGAGACGGAGCTTCTACGATCTTTAAATTATGAAGAGCTCGAGGATAAGTACCAAATTCGAAAGCAATACCCCAGACTCATCCAAAATTGTGAATACACAACACCCCAAATTCGGGCCATGATTTGTGACAAGCCAATATATGGTAAAGCGAATCGACCAAGCGATAGAAACAGACCCATTGCCAAGAGAACAACCGACTTTGATATTGCGACTGGGGACTTAATACCCTCAAACTTGAACAAAAAAAGCTTAAAAGCGTTTGAAAGAGGATTGCGAAAAGATTTCAAACGCGAAAATAGACATGAACAGCCACTGCAGCAAAAAGATAATAAGGAACAATTGAGGGAAAGGCCCGAAACACGGAGGTCTCTTCGAGACCACAGTTGGGAATCAAAGAGTGGTGAGAAAGATGAAGCTCGTAGACTCTTGAGAGCACACCTTCACCAACGAAAAAGTCCCGAGAGTTTACCTCTTCCTGTTTATTCAGCACCTCAACGTCATGCCAAAGCTCTAGCTGAACCTCAAGCCCGACCTCAAGCCCGACCTCAAGCCCGACCTCAAGTTCAACCTCAAGTTCAGTCCCAAGCACAATCACAAGCCAATCCCCAGTCTCAGTCTCAGTCTCAAAATCATGGGATCCGTTCAGACACGAGTACGGATGTATTATTCAAAAACCCCTTTGACTCAACACAACCCACACTCGTCACGGCTACATCTAATCAAGGGCTGATGTGGGGATTCGTGCTGAGCATTAAGGGTAGTGGGACTGCCCACAAACCAATCACCAAAAAAATGTCTCTTTCCGGAAGATTGAGAGATTTAGTTCTCAGCAAACGCCCTGGAAAAAAGGCGGTTCCTGATTTGAAAAGAACAAAGTCTTTTGATCAAACAAAATCAGGAATGACATCCGAACGGGGTGCAAAACATGACTTACTTCGTCTCACTGAAAGCAGAGGAAGAACAATGAGCGAAGGATTACGTACGTATTTTTCTATTTTTCACCATCCATTTAGAATCCTTGGGAAGAACCTCATTATGTTTCAAGGAGGCGCAAAATTCCAGAATTCCAATGACACACGTTATTTAATTTATTTTAGGGTTCCTCGAGCAATTATCTTTCCGAAAAGTGGCATTTAGGTCGATTGTGCTTCCGAGAAGTGCACGTCCAATCCCCCGATGCTTTTTCCTCCTTTTTTTTCTTTCTCCCTGTCCCCCTTTTTTTTTTTTTTTTTCTCTGTTCTTGTCTGAATATTTGGCTACGGAAAGTGGAACTATAAAAGCTGAAGAGGTGTGCAGGTTTAGTCGGCAATATGGAGGCGTACTTGGGGTTCGGTTTCAACTTTGGTTTCCTTAAAGCGCTTTAGAGTGTGGAGTGTGGGGTAGGACCTCTGTCGCTAAGAAAAAAGTCGAGCGACTATCGACGCACAATGATGAATACAAAAGTGGGGCTTACGGCTGTCTGCACAGGCAGTGATCGGCCCTTGGCTAAATCCTGCGAAAGCCAAGGCACAGGTCGGTTAGGTTGACGGCTGAACACAATGATCCTGTTCTGGATAAGGATTTTTTTCTTTTTTTTTTTTTTCTCTTGGCCCGAACATGTTCAAGTCTGCTTCTACACTGTGGTTTCCTTGGGCCAAAACTCTGTCTTGAATTTGCTTGCTGCCCGTCAAGCGGACCGAGGTAAGCCAAGACAGGCGCACTTCAACTAAAACTTCCATATTCTCGAGTCGTGGTGCGCTCAACTTTCCTGCGTGACCCGAATGGGACCTGGCCTTATGTTTTCTCGCGATCTCCACATTTCCCTGAGGCGACCTCATTTTTCTTCCAAACAAATCAGCGTTATTCCCTCCTGGTTCATTGTGTTTTTGCCTGTTGCTGTGTCAAGAATTGGGTCAGCGTCATATCACTCCTTGCCTAGACAATTTCTTCACACATTTTGACCGTTCGGCGCCACAGGCCCTCTGTTTCAGTTTCGTGTCAGTTGTCACCGTCGCTCACTCCAGGATAACCTTTAGCTAGCGCTAGCCGAACACTTCTTGCTCCAATTACCCCCACTATCTGTGCCTCCTTTCATAATTGAGCTTTCCCGCTGTTCTGGATTCTAGAGAATATCGATTATTTTATACACCTTTCATTCCCCGGTGGATCCCCAAACCGTGAATACTTTACTAACATGTCTCAAATAGAAATCGTCACGGAATCTGTCAATAATGGCCACACCGGTGAGTCTGAGTCCATTCAATACACCCAGTCGCAAGTTGTGGGCCATGGGTCTTTCGGTGTCGTCTTCCAGACTCTGTTACTACCAAGCAATGAAATTGCTGCCATAAAACGTGTTCTCCAAGACAAAAGGTTCAAGAACAGAGAGCTTCAAATCATGAGGTTAGTTCATCACAGAAATGTTGTTGACTTAAAATATTACTTCTACACAAACAATGATAAAGACGAGGTTTATTTGAACTTGATCTTGGAGTTTGTCCCCGAGACCTTGTATAAAGCTTCCAACTATTATGTCTCCAAAAGATTGTCAATGCCAGCATTGGAAGTCAAGCTTTACACTTACCAAATGTTTCGTGCTTTGAATTACATTCATACCCAAGGTATTTGCCACCGTGATATCAAACCTCAAAATTTGTTGATAAATGCTGAAACTGGTGTTTTGAAATTATGTGATTTTGGTTCGGCAAAGATTTTAAATCCCGCAGAACCCAATGTGTCTTATATTTGCTCCAGATATTATAGAGCCCCTGAGCTAATCTTTGGAGCCACAAACTATACCACCAAGATTGACGTGTGGTCAGCTGCATGTGTTATGGCTGAAATGATTGTGGGTCAGCCTTTGTTTCCTGGTGAGTCAGGTGTTGACCAGTTGGTTGAAATCATCAAAATTTTGGGAACACCAACAAGGGAACAAATAAAATGCATGAACCCGAACTACACGGAATACAAATTCCCGCAAATAAAACCAATACCATTGTCTAAAATCTTCAAAAAGATGCTGAATGATTGCATCAACTTTTTGGCTCAAATTTTGGAGTATTCTCCGAATGAAAGAATCTCTTGTGTTGAGGCTTTGGCAGATCCGTACTTTGATGAGTTAAGACAAGCATCGACAAAGTTGCCCAACTACAGAAAGTTATTCAGCCAGCAGCTCCACAGCAACTCGTCACACAATCCACATCAAAGTAATGCAAATTATCAGTTATACTCCAATCAACCTGACTCCAGAGACTT
Source organism: Metschnikowia vanudenii (assembly GCA_030583145.1). Lineage (NCBI taxonomy): Eukaryota > Fungi > Ascomycota > Pichiomycetes > Serinales > Metschnikowiaceae > Metschnikowia > Metschnikowia vanudenii. The sequence continues at coordinate 42,273 of JAJMHT010000011.1, read as the reverse complement.
ACCGGAGTTGTTCGACTTCGATGACCGTGAGTTGTCGATGGAACCTTCATTAAATAAGAAATTGGTTCCAGAGTTTGCCTACGGTAGATTGAAGATTACTAGGGGGTCTACCTTGGATGACTTTGTTCCCATGTCTGATGCAGAATTGAAAGTCGTATTGGAGTAAATAGATGCAGAAGTCGACGAATATTACGTTTAATATGAGCACGTTATGAAAAGGTTATCATGTATGATATATTTGTCATTTCCGGGAGCCATGACTGGTTCTTTTATCTCTTTCTTTTTGATTTCTGTTTTATAAAGGTACATTAATTCCAGTTCACCGTGCTGTATCATAATCTGGGCTTCTCTATTTTTGGCTTTTGATGTTGTTTGATTGCAGATTCCAGTTCACCAACGGTATCTATTGGTGAAGTAGATGTGCTCTTCTTTCTAGATAATAATTTTGTGAATGGCAATACGAACCATTTGGCGAACCAAGGCATTCCCAAGATGGAGACAGCGAGTCTGAACGGGAATAATGACTTCACAATAACGTAGGCGTAAGCACCCTCTTTGATAAACTGTATTTTCTCGCTTATCGAGTAGCTTCCAAAATCGTAGTCTTGCATGACCTTGTCGATCGTTTTTGTGCCCTTCTCTAAGGCCCATGATGGTAAGTCAAGAGCAGACACCATCAAGGTATCATGGTATTGGTGCAAGACGTACCAAATTCCAATTAAAGGCACGATTGCTGTGACTTCGTGAAGAATAACAAACGCAGTGACATGCGAAACTGGGGCTGTAATGAATTGGGTCGTATAAGGACGGATAAAACGTGGAATCCGTTTCAAAATTGGGTGGTTATCATACTTATACTTGTCCCCTGTGGGAGGGGTATTTGCTTGCACAGGCTTGCTCAAAGGAGCAGGAGGCGGGGAGCCAGGAGAAGATTTGAATAGTAGACGCGTTGAAGAGAAGTGGAGATCTCGAGAAGAGACAAAGCGTCTGGTGAAAGGCAGATACATCCTAAGCATATTAGCTAATGAGTATTTGGGCTATTTGCTAGTTATACTCTCGCGAGGCACGCTTTATGGATCCAAGGCAGATTATAAGATCCGTACATGCCCCGCGCACCTCTGATGTAAGAGCGACCGAGCAGCTAAAGTAGGGGAGATTAGCAGTTTTATACGAGTACTATGTAGGGCAATTTGGAAAGTTGCAACACTTCTTGAGAAGTCTAGACCTAAGTATTTTAGATCTAGTTCCGAGTCATTTAAGAAATGACCTACTTTTCCTCTATCCACTATGGTTTTTCCAAACCTTCTTGGTCTATACCGTGATGGGCCTGATTGGAGGAAGATTTATCAGTTTAAAGACAGGTCTTAGAAATCCAAGATGGGGTTATGTTTGTGGGAAATACTTTTTTTTATTAACTCCTATAATAAACCATAAAGATCAACAAGAAATTATTTAAAGAAAAGAAAAAACATGAGTAAGGAAGAAAAAAAAAAATCCATTTCTCTCTCTGTTGTGGTGGTTCTAGCTTCTTGGTCCAAAGAAAACTGTAGTGGGACCATGCCCGACTAGCCCCACCGCGCACTTTAGCTCGCGTTCTGTTGGTACACTGCGCTCGTATAATTGTCGATTTTATATAAAGGCAGCTCGTTTCCAGGTAATTGTGATATATTTTTCCACCAACACATTAGCTAGTTTTTCTCTGTCATCGAAAAAAAACACACACACAAAAATGCTGTCTGTTTACATCATCTCCACTTCCAGAACCCCAATCGGATCTTTCCAAGGATCCCTCGCATCGCTCACATACAGCGATTTGGGTGCCCATGCCGTGAAGACCGCGTTGGAAAAGGTGCCACAAGTCAAGCCCGAGATGGTTGATGAACTTATTTTCGGTGGTGTTTTGCAAGCAAACGTGGGTCAAAACCCAGCAAGACAAGTTGCTTTGAAAGCAGGTCTTCCTGAGGAGGTTGTGGCTTCCACCATCAACAAAGTGTGTGCCTCGGGCACAAAGGCCGTGATCCTCGGAGCCCAAGCAATTCTTACGGGCACTGCCGACATTGTCGTCACTGGTGGAGCTGAGTCTATGTCTAATGTTCCATACTACCTTCCAAGTGCCCGTGGCGGTGCCAGATTTGGTGATGCCACCATGGTCGATGGTTTGCAAAAAGACGGATTGTTGGATGTCTACGAACAAAAGTTGATGGGTGTTGCTGCTGAAAAGTGTGCTAAGGATCACGAGATCACCAGGGACGAACAAGATGAGTTTGCCAAGAACTCCTACCTCAAGGCTCAAAAGGCTCAATCTGAGGGTAAGTTCGATTCCGAGATTGCCCCAATCACCATCAAGGGTGTGCGTGGCAAGCCAGATGTGGTTGTTTCCGAAGATGAAGAGCCAAAGAACTTCAACGAATCGCGTCTTAAAACCTCCAGAACTGTTTTCCAAAAGGACAACGGAACTGTCACTGCTGTCAATGCTTCTAAGTTGAATGACGGTGGTGCTGCTATCATTTTGGCCTCCGAGGCTAAGGTCAAGGAGTTGGGCTTGCACCCAATTGCCCGTATTTCTGGCTGGGGTGAAGCCGAGAGATCTCCAATTGACTTCACTATTGCACCATCTTTGGCCGTTCCAAAGGCATTGAAGTTTTCCAAACTTGCCTACGAAGATGTCGACTTCTACGAATTCAACGAGGCGTTCTCCGTTGTTGGCTTGGCCAATGCAAAGCTCTGTAACTTGCCACAAGAAAAGATTAATGTTTACGGTGGTGCTGTTGCCTTGGGTCACCCATTGGGCTGTTCTGGTGCAAGAATTGTTGTGACTTTGCTCTCTATTTTGGCTCAAGAGGGTGGAAAAATTGGTGTCACTGGTATTTGTAATGGTGGTGGTGGTGCATCTGCTCTTGTTGTGGAGAGACTTGAGAATGACGCCAGATTGTAAGCACTACAATAACAAAACTTAACTAAATATGTAATGAATAAATAGGTCTAATACTCCTACAATGCAAGGTGGTTTCTTATAATGCAATAAATATAATCTAGGCGAGTTCGATATTCCGCTTTTCGAGTTGGTGGGTGGTCCATATCCATGATTGAGCCGCGTAGTCCATATTTGACGCTACTGACGCGGGTTGGTTCTCTTTAAATAGATCAAAGTGTGAACCATTGTTGTTATTTGGGGTGATGACTGGGTCTAAGCAACATTTGAATACAGCCTGAGCACCCCTCTCTATGCTGACACCAAAAATAAACGAGAATATCTGGAACAAACACCAGAACAAACTCCCGATGATGGGGAGACGGGTCCAATATGCGAAATAGTTCGTGCTCATGACGATGCCGGGCTGAACTGATGTACAGAGAATCCGGGGATTTCGTAGAGCAAGCATCTTCATGAAATGAATACCAGCTGTCTTTGCGATTGCATAACGGATCCAAGTGAAGACACTATTCGGCCGGTAGTGGAACCGCGTGCTCAAATTAAAGTACCGAAGCACGAAGCGATGCGTAACTGAAGTGATGTAGATGATTCGTGGGGGACCGGCATTAGGGTACAAGTCCACCGTGCGTTCCATAAGAGGAAGAAGCTTGGTGGTAAGAAGAAAAGGGGCGATGTAGTTGGTTTGAAGCTGCAACTCAAAACCATCAGGGGTCACCGTGTACGGCAGAAATGAGTTGCCGGCATTATTGATGAGCAAGTTGAGATTTTTCTCGGAGTTTTTAAAATATGCAACAGCACCAAGGACGGAGGATAAATTGGAAAGATCCATTTCGAGAAAATGTAGTTCGCCTAGATACCGGCTGAGTCTGTGTGACCTCGAGTAACGGCCCACAATATATTTGGCTTCCTTGGTTAAATTGTCGATAGATTTCATGCATCTACTCTTGGACCGGCCAGCGATATAGACAACATACCCATGGAGATATAATTGAAGAACAGTGAAATACCCTATACCTGAGTTTCCCGCGGTTATTAGGGCAATTCGGCGATCCTTTTTCGGGTTGACGTAAGGAAGCGAATCCGGGTTAAACCTCATCTTCCAAGAGCTTCTCCAAAACCTTTCCCCAGCACAGTTAATGGAGTTCTTTTTTTTTTTTTTGTTTTTTTGTTTGTTGCTTCTTTTCTTTCAAATAATAAAAGCTTGAATCAAGAAAGCACACTTTTTGAATTTAACCGGAGGATTCGTTCATGGATTATATGGGCAAAGCGAGATGTTAAGGTGGTAGCTCGTGCGGGAGGCCGATGCCTGCGAAAACCCCAAACTAAAGGCAGGCCGAGCGAAAGCCGAAGCCCATTACATAACGCACCAGATCTAGCTCCGCACCCAAAAAGAAGATCTTGGATAACACAATTTAAAATGAAACAAAGTTTATTTTGAGAAAAGGTTTGAATTTTAGTGATTGAAAGAGTTGGAAATTTGCTGGTGTACATTTTTCATGTAAATCTGAAAGAATGAAATGTTACAATCCTGGAATTTCAAAACAGTCGATCACTTTCTACTTCTGTCTGTCATTTATTTTTCCAGGCCTTTCATTCTGGCATAAGGACGTGGCAGATTCTTATGCGGCATATCGAATACGTTGAAACAATACGCTAAGGTTTGAAACTGATGTAACTCAAATTCTGAAACATTTGCTTCCTTATTTTCAATTTTCAATTTTTTTTTTTTTTTTCATTTTACCTTCTCAACATTCTTTTTTGTTTTTAATTCTTGTACCTAGTCTTCGATTTATGCTCTATAAAATCATAGTGTTCTAAGCATTCTTTACCAATCATGCAGGCTTCTAGAGTTAGCTCTAGATGTCCAATTGATGCACAATCAAATCAGTCAACATCTCGGGAGTTCCCGTCTCACAATTCACAGCAATCGCCTTCCCACCATTTTTCAACAACTCATCGGTCTTGGGTACCTCCATTATATCAAACTGGGACTTGACCATATTCAGCTTCAAGAAGTGGTTCTGTCTTGCAGCAACTCGTTTGATGATGTTGTCGAAAGATGCGTGCAAGAAGATAAACCTAAATTCTGCCTCCTTTCCCTTTTCTGCAAGAAACTCTCTGTACTTTTTCTTCAACATGGAGCATGAGGCAATGCACAAGCCACTCTTGTTGTTGGGATCTGTAGCTTTCTGTGCACTGACCTGGCTCACTTCTTCTAACCATCCCCATCTGTCATCGTCCGTAAGAGGTTGCCCCCTAGACATCTTTTCCACATTGGCCCTGGGATGCAAGTCGTCACCTTCTATGTATGGACAATTGTAGTGTTCAGCAAGAAGCGTAGCTGTGGTTGTTTTGCCTGTTCCAGAGGGGCCACCAACGATGACAACAAAAGGCATGTTCTATATCAACGGGGTTCTTTGTATGTGCGTGTAATTAAATAAAAAATCAAAGTTTTATCTCATTCAAATAATAAGACGAAGTATTTTAAACGTAATTTATATCGATTCTTGGAAAAGTATTGGGAAAGAAGTTATCAACGTCTTTTTTCACACCCAGTGCCAAAAAAAGACATGAGTGGGGTTTCGCGGGGCAATTCGTGGGGGCGACAGGTGATGGGTCGCGTGGGGGAACTTGCGCAGGTTTTTGACGGCAACGCCTATTTTGGGCCCGCATTGGGTCTGTAAATGAATTCCTTGAATTCCTTGAAAATTTGGGTAATATGATGATATAGGATTTAGTATATACATGAATTAACGCGAGCGTTTATTTTTCTTTTGTGGCAATTTTCCTTCTGCCTTGGCCACGATTCGTAAACAAGCCAACTCCTCGTCGATTCTCTTCTCTATCAAAGTCTTAATTTCGCCTGCACTTTCTTTGTCCACGAAAATTGTGGGCCACCTCTGAGAAAGCCACATGAAAACCAAAACGACCTTGTGGTTCTTTTCTAACTGTTCGAGGATCAGAACAATTTGGGTTGTGGTGTTTCGCACTGAAGGTTCAGCACTCAACATGGACATATGAAGAAAGTTAAGGTCAAGCACCGATTTCGACGTGGTCGTCGCAATACAGTCGAAGAAATTCAATGTTTGCTCTATGACCTCAGGCTCCGCATTCTTGAGGTTAACAGGCACTTGTGCGAGCTTCAATTGATCCTCTATTGTGATACGAGAGACAAACCTGCTAGAACAAATAAGGTCAATGACTTGTGTTTGATGTTCAAAATCACTAAGGAAAAAGTCTTTCATATCTTTTTCTTGAATCGATTTGTAAAAATGATCAACAGCTTGCTTTAAGGATACTGGAGTACGGAAGCTGGAAAGATAACCAGACCAGAACTCGTTTGTTGGCCAAATGCAAGCTTTGTCTAAATCTGTGTTTGACATCCTCATACCTTTCGCAATGAACCCAAGATCTTTTTTATGAAATGTGGTCACGAATCCCTCCAGTTCACCTTCTTTCAAGGTGAATCTTCCTGCTCTACCTCCAATTTGCTTCACATTAGAAACAGACAAGTCAACAGTTTCTTTGCCGTCAAATTTCTGTGAAGTCCAAAACACGATACGCTTAATTTTTAAATTGAGACCCATTCCAATGGCATCAGATGCCACCAAAACATCGTATTCTCCGTTATTGAATTTTGAAGACTCTTGCGAACGAATTTCGGGAGGCAAAGCTCCATAAATGACACCAACCTTAAGTGACGTGCCGTTTTCAATTTGACACTTCAATTCTAGAATTTTCCTCTTTGAGAAAGCCACAAGACAGTCACCTTTTTGAAGCAGAGAAAACTTATCAACCGGCTTTGAAAGCATCGTTAACTTTCCCATTCTTTCATAGCGCTTAACCTCGATTTCTTCGCCAGTTGTTTCAAGAAGTTTTTCGATTAATTTGACTGCACTTTCTTCACCGCACAAATGAAGCTCCTTGGCTTGAACTCCCAATACAGCATTGGTCCATGCCGATCCTCTCTTTGGGTCCGCTATCATCTGGATTTCATCGACGATACAAATATCCATTTTCTTGTGCAACGGAATCATCTCAATTGTACCTGAAGATAGCTCAGCCACATTACCGAATGCATCGAGAGAGGGAACTACCTCCTCTCCCGTGATCAAATTACAGCTGATATTTTGGCTCTGGAACTTCTCGTAAATCTCTCGCGCTAAAAGTCTAAGGGGCCCAGCGTAGTAACCTGACTTGGCCTTTGCAAATGCTTGCAAAGAATTGTAGGTTTTCCCACTATTGGTGGGACCAACATGCATTATGATTTTTCTTTTCATCTTTCTGGCCCCTGGATACCAGTCACTTGGTCTAGATATGTCCCAGTTCATGTCAACTTGCTTCAGCGTAGGTGTGTTCAAAATTTCACACTGGAGAAAGTGTTGATGATATAGCTCTGTCAAGATATCCGAAAGTGCAACTTCTTCAGATTCTTGACCAAGTTGGTCTCGGAGATCTTTCGGGTACATCCCCATGTATATCAGCTGAGCAATAGCAGGTGTATACTCTGGTCGTGGTTTGAAGTACTGTGTGATAGATACTGCTTGATCACTCTCGGAAACTTGTTTACTTTCATTGTAAAAGTCCTCGTAGGATGACCACAACTTCTGCTCAAATGTATTCATTAGCTCTGTGGCTTTCTTCTTGTTCAAACTATTAAGGGTCTCATGAGGGAATCCAAATTTCCTTGTGTCGAGTTTCTTTCTCAATAAGTTGAGTGAATTCTGGGTGAACTCTTTGAGTTGCGGTAGGGTAGGTTTGGTGTTGATGCCTGTGGAAGTAGACAAATTTTTGCGGCAAAGGAACGCATTTTTTTCAGTGGTCTTCCATTTTGGTATATATAGGCCATGTAATCTGCATCTCCAGATATAATGCCAAGGTCCTCTAGTGTGAATCATTTAGCGAAGAAATTTTTCAGCCCAGGTGATGTTCAGTAATAATCAATACGATCTTTTCCACTTCGCGAATAGGCTGGCGATGGGGCATGCGATTGCGAACAGATGTGGAGGCAACGCAACATCGATGGCGAAAATTGTTCCACCGTTGAAAAAAAGGATATTGTCTGTTTTTTAAGTTTTTGAAAAAAGGGGATCTCAAGAGAATTTAGTGAAAAATACATGTGTTTATTTTTCTCTCTTCGCCTCTTCTCATAGACAATCATGCTTGGTATGACTTTCATTGCACGGCTTGAGCCCATATACGACATGTGTAAGAGGTGCGCAAAGTTCAGTTGAGCTCGCACGCGTCAGCATAATATAAGGTATGCTGACTTTGTTGAAAATAATCCCCGGAAAGAGCAGAGTGTTTCTATTTGCTTTCAAGAAAGAGACACAGAGAGAGAGTTAGAGCTTAAAGACGAAAAGAAAGAGAGAGAAATGATAATATAGTATAATAAGCTCTATTGTTCCTCATCAGTGCAACCAGACCTGCAAACCTAAGAATCTCTCTATATGTGTAAAATAGAGACACTCTAAAAGAAGAAACTTTTCTTCAAATTAAAGTAGGTCTGAACATCTATGGAAACCGTGCCCTCTTTACATAAGAATAGTGTATGTCAATGAGCGGAATATTGGGTGCTATGGCAGAGGTGCGAGCATACCTAAAATGGCCGTGCCAAGGAGTGCACATTCGAAAAGCAGCTCAAGTCTGTATGGAGACGTAATTACATGCGTGATAATCCCATGTTTTGATAGTTTCCCTTCATATTCCCTTCCTTCTCTAGCGAATGTCAGCTTCAGCATCCAGGCTTCAAGAGCAGAATGAGACTGCTCAGTTGGCTGCCCATTTCAATGAATTTTACTTGCAAACAACACTGCCCAGCATATCTGAAATAGGAAACTACCGAATATTGCAAGAAATTGGAGAGGGTGCTTTTGGCAAAGTCTATCTCGCCGAGCATGTTCTACTTCACTCTCAAGTGGTCTTGAAATGTGGCCTTCTCGAAGATCCTAACATAGTCCGGGAAATATATTACCATAAGCAACTCCGCCATCGCAATATAGTCAAATTGTACGAAGTCATCAAAACAGAGACTCATCTATGGATGGTTTTGGAATACTGTGAAGGAAACGAGCTTTACTACCACATATATGAACAGCGCCGCCTCGATGTAACCTCCTGCAAGAACTTATTCTATCAGATTGTTGAGGCAATACGATATGTCCACTCTCTCAACTTGTCACACCGAGACTTGAAATTAGAAAATATATTAATGGCAGACGAGGAGAAAACTGTGGTAAAGCTCACGGACTTCGGATTTGTCCGTGAATTCAATCCATATAAACGATCATTCTTATCCACAGTCTGTGGTACAACATCTTACATGGCCCCAGAAGTCCTTAAAAATGAAAAATACTCAGGATTTGCCATTGATGTGTGGTCAATGGGTGTCATTCTTTATGCTATGGCATATGGCCAACTACCTTTCGATGAGGACGATGATATGAAAACAAAGTTCAAAATCATAAATGCAGAGCCCAAATTTCTAGAAGCTGTTCCTCGTGAAATTAATCAGATTTTAGAGAAAATGCTATCAAAAGACCCCACCCAAAGGCCCAGTATATCTGAAATTCTCAACTCTCCTTTTTTGATTGACGTGACAAATGCGAAATCGCATCGAAAAAGTTCAAATATGACGGATACTGACTCATTTATTTCTATCAACCAATATTATAATGTACACTCTACGCCCTTTCAATCGCGGATGGAAAAGGATCTACTAAAAAAGTTGCGCAAAGGAAATATTGACATTGAGAGCTTGGTTTCATCGAAACTCAATGGGCAGGTAAATTCACTTACGGCATTCTATGATCTTTCCTTAAAATCTGAATTCGAGAAGCAAAAAAGACGACACTTGAGAAGAAAGAGATATTATGAAGCGAAGCGACAGTTAAAACGTTCCAAGAGAAGAGTTAAAAGTGTTCTATCTTTATCAGATCAACTTCCCGACGGCCAGCCACTTGAGAAGATACTCACTTCGTTAAGTATAGCCTCGAACAAGAATGATTATTCCCCTTCTGCATCCAACATGACGAGAATGTCCAGTGAAAATACCACAAGGAATTCTATGCAACCTCCGCGCAGATTTTCGTATTCAAAGACTTCAGCAATTAATGGGTCCCCGGAATTTCCGATAGGAAATTCCGTGCTGACTCCTTTAGAACGCTCCGTGTCATTTTACACAGACGACCGAAAGGGTTCGAGCACTCTGTATCCCTCAGAACTCGGCACAAAACCCAAGAGCAAGCAAATATTGGAAAAACTTCAGTTTTGGAAAAAGAGTAAACAGAAAGACGGTGATACTTGCGCTATTGACGTTTCTTCCTCGCACTCTCCAACATTATCAGACCAAGATCTGATTAAAAGTGATAACGGAGTGCTTGAAATAAATGTCTCAAAAAGCCCTCGAAAGAATGAAGCTAATCATCCTCAGCCTCCCTCAGATAGTCAATCTAAGGGCACTATAGAGTCTCAGAACCACCTAGATCGGGCCGATACTATCGTTGAAGACCTAAAGGTTGCTACAGAGTCAAATGTGCGATCCCGTACCTCAAGTGGCCTTGATTCCATACCAAAACGACCAAGACCAGAGTCGGTGATATCACAGTTTAGTCAATATAGCCAAGCTAGTCACTTATACACTATGTCTGAGTCTGAGCTTGATATGTTGGATGGAACTGATCTTGAGGATGACTTTTATGATGACGACGGTGCATACGACTCGTCTATTAGCATGTCACAGAATGAACTTCTTCATAGGCCAGCATCATTGAACTCCTCTTCAAGAGGTAAAAGGCGCCCACCTAACTTCAGAATACCTTCAGATAACCTGATTTTGTCCTCTAGCACAAGTGCCACACGGCGAAAGAACCCTCTCTCGCGGGTTTCTTCGAACTCCTCAGATGAAAGCACTGCAATTTACAAATTATCTGAACGACTTGAAGATGGAGCAAATGGATCTGGCTCGTTTACAAGGCCGACATCTCCTCGGCAAGAATTGGTGAGAAACCCATCAGGAAAGTCAAGGACTTCGAGATCCTCGTCCTTAACTAAACTTTCCACATTAAATGGTTCAATGGTGGCTCCTTCGCCGTTATTCCCCCAAACTGGCGAAGGAAATATAACTCGGTCAATGTCACCCCCATTCGGTAGCAAGGGGTCGCTTAGGGGAAATGGTGTTGGAGCAAGCTCAATTAAGTTCCGGGCAAATGGTGTGAATGCAGATATTAATGGGACCTCCGGTAAGTCTGCAGCACAACTACCAAAAAGCTTTCTCAAAATGCCAACAACTGATTCTCATACGTGGAGACGCGATAGCCCAATTGCAGCACCTACTACAAATGTGTTTGAGCGTAAATTTATCAGCATTAACGAAGAAGAGGAAGATGAAGAGGATGCCAAGCCGGAATGAGTTGAAGCGCATTTAACTTTTGCACCCACCGATTCGCGCGAAATTCTTACAAGGGCCAGGGATTCTGAGACGGACCCGTGCGGCACGTGATTTTCTGAAAAGTTTTCTCAACGAGAATGCAGGCCCTGAAAGACAAGTGTAAAAAAATTAAAGCATATCAGGATCGTTACGAATAAACACTCATAATGGCCTCTGTTATTGTCGTTGAAAACGACTTGAAGGACTCCGTCACGGAATATAGTCTGATTATCGACTCCGTTCACAGAAATACTGACTTTTCCGCATCGTTGAACGAGTTTTTGGGCGATGAGATCACCAACAAGAAGGAGTTGGCTTCCAAAATTTTCAGTGCATCTACCAAGGAGACATTGACATCCTTGAGCAACAAAGAGTTCGAGCCAGCTTTCTACTTGCTTGCTTACCTCATAAAAGAACTTGAAGGTCTTACTATCGAGCAAGCTTTCCTGAAGGACTCCAAGATTGTCTCTCTCTTAAAGGAATGTACACCATCGCAGCAGCCTTCATTGAGAGACAGAAAATCTCTTAAACCAACCACTGTCTTGTCCGCATTCAACACATTCTTCAACTTGTTGCCTCCTACGTCCGCCAGTAGAATCGACATCATTCAAACTATTTTATCCATTGTCTCTCAAACGCAAGTCAGTTTCGAGTTGATTCAGTCCTCCATCGGTGACAACTTGCTCAACTGGTTGAAGGCTGCAAACGCCTCTGATGAGCAAGCCAGACAGTTGTTCTGGTCTTTCATTGCTTTGGACACCGATTTCACTCAAAAGTCTTTGGAGTTGATCAAGGCATTCTCTGCCCAATTCGAGTTGTCTTTGAATGAGTTGCGTGAGTTGATTAAATTTGCTTTGTCTTCTTCAGTTGTGGACGTGTCTTTCTTGGTCAACAATAATGTTGCATCGGCATTGAAGCAAAACTCTTCCGACGAGTTGGTGAAGGTGTTCGTTGAATACACTCACGGTAACTTGATCCAATCTGTACCTTCATCTTTGACAGAGGAAGTTGTCTACAAGTCTAAGATTTTGGCTTTGGCTAGATTTTTCGTGGAAAACGAACAGTCTCACCAAAACACTTTTAAATACAATGACATTCCTAGCGAATTGGTCACATCAACTGCTGCATTCGAAAAATTGTTGATCGACTCTATCAAGGCCGGTGTAATTGAAGGAAAATTGAACCAAGTTGAAGAAACTTTCTGTTTGATTAGAGTCAACAGACTTATCTTGGCTGGAGATGAACAAAAGCTCGCACAAGACTGGGAAGTTGTGAAATCTACTCTTTTGAACTGGAAGCAATCCTTGGAGAACATCAATGAGATCGTGGTCAACGCAAAGGACAACATCGTTAACAACAATAATGCCAACTAAGTGTAATCTAATAGAAAAATGGAATCGAGAATACAAAACTAGTAATGAAATGTCTCCAGGTTTGAATGTAATTTACACTTAACGAACGATAAACGAGTTGATTGACATTTTAATGACTGTAGGAGGAGGGTGTCAATGTTTTATCCTTAATTTTATTTTCATTATTCTATTTTGGTTAAAAACGAACCCAGATATGACTATAAGCTGCAGTAAAATATCTTAATTTAGAAATTGAAACAAACTCCCCGTAAGACTTAGCCGCATGCTTAGTCCCTCTTTCCTTCCAAAACAGTAAGAAATCCTCCGACCAAATGCAAGGATCCGCAAACAAAAACTTCAGCTTCTTGCTTTTCAGCACTTAAACTTTTGATAAATCTAAGCGAAGTCTCGATATCTGGGAAAATATGTTTTCTAGCAGAAAAGCCGTTTTCTTTATCTAGAGAATCCCATTTGGTGGCCAAATCCTTCTGAATGACCAATCTGTCAACATCATCCTTTGAATTATTCAAGGAGACCAAATCATTGTTATAGCTGCCATCAGACCATGTTATGTTTGTGGTAAAGATCACATGGTCAAACTTTGCTTTAGAAGATTTCACAATTAAGTCGTAGAGTCTTTCCAATAAGTCTTTTGCGTTCTCGCGACTTTGTTGATTGAAAAGAAGAATCTTTGGTCTTTCACATCTAGAATGTGCACCGATATACCAATTAGAGGCAACATTAATTGATTCCATAGTATGAGCGCCATCAATGTACCAAGAGATTCCCTCGTAATCCTTGTAGTTCTTAATGATTTGGCATCTTCCATCCCAGCGAACAGATTCGAGACCAGTTATGAATTCATTTGGGAGATCGTCAGTGTTCACATTTGCTACACCAAGAAGTCCAAGATGTATCTGGGCAGCTTTAACAGCAACAGCAGCATTCAACTTTTGAAACTCCCCTGCCAAACCCAACTCGATATCCCTCGGTATCAAGCTGTCAGAAACCACTTCGTAACTCGAAACTTCGTTTTCATTCGCAATCTCCTCCACCACCTCTAATGATGTGGGATACTCATGCTGCTCACTGACGATAGCCGCACATCCGCTTTTGAAAATTCCCGCTTTGTTCCAAGTAATAGACTCGATAGTGTTACCGAGCATGTGAGTGTGGTCAATACCTAAAGAAGTGATTGCAGCAACCGTAGGTTTATCAATAATATTGGTAGAGTCATATTTGCCTCCAACTCCAACTTCATAGATAGCTGTGTCAACGCCCTCGGATATGAACACATGAAAAGACAACACAGTCAAGTATTTAAAGTACATGGGTTTCACCGTGTCACAAGGTTGTAAAGTTGGAAATTCTTTTGGGTCACTCGTAGTAGTAGAGAGCTTGTCCCATACCTCGTAAAAGTATTTTGTGAATTTTGACTCGGTAATTGGAGCCCCATTAAGGCGGATTCTTTCTCTCACTGACTTCAAGTGGGGGGACGTGAAGAGACCAATTTTGTTGAAATGTCCGGATTTTCTGTATTGTGACAAGATTGACTCGGTGAACGCACATGTGGAGCCTTTGCCTTTGGTTCCAGTCACATGTATGATGTTCAATTTGTTGAAATCTTGTGGATGATAGCCCAATCTTCTGATGTACTCATAAACTTCCTTGAGTGAGAGCTCGCTTCTTTTGGCCGGTGAAATGTTCAGGGCCTTTGCAGCTTCAACGGCAGCGAAATTTGATTGCAAGCTATTTAATAGGGTAATAGCATCTTTATAAGTCCGAGCAGTACGCATTGAGTCCAGAGTGGAAGCCATGAGGTTATTTTAGAGGTGATGATTAATGTGTGATTTAGCGGGGTGGTTATGGTTTTGCTGAGGGGAAAAAACTTTTCGCGATAAGGACCTGCTGTGGTGCTGATCCGTTGATCAAGGTGAGTAATAATGCCTGGGTACCAAATTGTGTGAACAGTCAACAGTTATTTTGTATAAATAAGAAGAAAAATCCACTTAATTTCAATCTGAATTGATTACCTATTTATCCGTGTAATTGTCTTGAAATAATTATTTAGGATTTTCTTTTCTATTTTTGAAAAGTGGTTAAGACGAGCATTCTTAATATAACTTGCAAAACGCGAGAGACAGCATAACGAAAATACCAAAATATACAACATAAAATATTTAAAGCAGAATATTATAAGGTTTGAAGGCGGCTATCACTTTATTATTATTTAGACAAATTATGCAATTTTTTTTTTATGAAATTTATGCATGCAAACCTAATCGGTAAGTGACTTGTTCTCTTTAAGTGTGGTGGATTAAGGCGTATAGGCGAGCATAAGGACTAGCGTACTTGGGATCCTTAGAATAAATATTGGTTGATACTGAGCCGAAACCATTAAATCCGAGGCTGACGTTCTCAGGTCACACTAAATTGATTAAATATGGATGAAAGATAACAGTTCTTGATTTATTGACTATAGAGGTAATTCAAGAGATCAACATGAAAGAACCACGATAACTTATTCATGGTTCCAAAAAAAAAAAAAAAAAAAACTTGTTCCAATTTCTTTTAAAGATTAGCTTTGCACAACTCATTTCTTGATTTTTTAAATTAAAATACCGAATCTGTATCGAGCTTATTCTCTCAAAAGGGGTGAATCAAAGATTTACACAAGATACTCTTAAAAGTATCAATTTTAAGCTTGATAAATCAAAATGTTATGTGAAATCTGTTGTATACTTGTATTACTCTACTTCTACAGAAGGTTATCCCAGAAATTTGATTGCCACACCACGTATTCATCGTTTCGCTTGAGGGCATTAGTATCTAATTAAATCGTTTTCTTTTTTTCTTTTATCGATTCTGTATAATTGTTTTCGACCATATATTTCTGACTAAGGCTTTTATTTGAGAGAGAATTACTCTGCCTTTATGATTTATGAACAGAACACTGATAGTTTTTTTTTTTCTTTTTCTTTCTTATTTGTATATGCTTATAAGAAATTAAGATAGTTGTCTTTGGCAGCCAGTCATGCTTTCTTTCCAAAGCCCTGGAACTTCATCCATGAAGGAAGCTCAAATTTGCTCTTGGTCTCTTCGGGGGAGTCTGATACAGGTAACGGCGAAGACTCCAATTCAGAGCTTTCACCTGTCAACAAACCTTCTTTCTTAGCTGAGTCAAAAATTGGTGATGTCGCCAAACTATCGGTCAGATTAATTACACCTTCGAAAGGTGTCCTCGGACCTGGAGCATCGTTTTGAGATTGCTCATCCGGCAGAAGCCTGTAGGCATAACTTTCGGCAGATCTCACCACCAAGTTTGGTTTCTGAACCGACCTAGTAGCCTCATCTTCAATCTCTAAGTTGGCAAGTCCCATAATGGTGAGTTTGATATGGATTTCAAGAAATGTCTTTACTTTGTTGACGATATCGAGAGAGTCCTGTAGATTCTGCAAGATACCTGTGAAATTGGCAATTGTAAACTCATCTTGGTAACTCATAAGATACTTCAGCTGATAGAAGAATAGCTTGTACCCTGAAACCCTGTGGATCCAAGATTTGTTCCCAGTACCTTTCACGTGTTTGCCGTAGAAGTTAACATACCTGTCTTTGATCTGGCTTCGTGCAAAGAAGGCAATGTCGGCAAAAACAACCATTATTCTGACATAATCGAAATCTTCATCCACTAATTTGGTCATTGCAATCTGGAGCTTTTGGAGGATGACTTCTGAATTGGAGAGTGGACCCATTAAAGCTTGGACTCTCTTTTCCACCTCAAGTAAAGACTCCTCTGATTTGTCAGTACGCCCAATAAAGTCAACAAGTAGAGCAAAAAGCTCACCAGCTCCAGATAAAAGATCCAAAACATTCATGATAGTGTTTCTGATCTCAGCCAAGTACTTAGTATAGCCCAAAAACTGTTGCTGTAGTAATTTGAAGTAGCTGTCGAAAGCGAATGTGCAGCAGTAAGAGATATACCAGATAGCCTTTTGAAAATCTTCCACCTCTGGCTGCGTACCAAGATCATCAATGGCGTTGCTACATCCATTAAGTCTGTTCCACATTTCTTCTCCCAAATCATCAATCATGTTTTGGTCAATTATCTGCTTGAAATCCTGGATAGAGAAAGATCCAACAATGTTGGGCAAGTTCGAGGCCTTCAAAATCCCCTTCGATCTCAAAACGGTGTTAAATTTCGGCGCATCCTTAACCATCGTTGCCTCCGGCTTTCTGGGGATGAAGGTTTCTAAATCTTTCGAAAAGGAGACCTTCTTCGTTCTATCCAGGGACTCCTCAGTGCCGGCAGTTGAGATATTGGCCGTATCTAAAATTATACCGGTCAACTTTGGCAAAAGTGGGATTTCACGTTTTGCCTCAGTGATGATATGAAGATCTTCACCATTAGCAAAGTCGTCCCTGACCCTTTTCCACTCCACACTTTCGTCCAAACCGAGTGCAACCCACAATGTCCCAAATGTTTCTTTGATTTCAGTTTTTGGCTTCTTCCAAAAGGCAACATTCCACCATGGTACCAACAGTCCCTTAGAATCGGTATTCCTTTCTTTCTCATTTTCGTCCTTCTTTGATTGTTCATTTTCGTCTTCCAGAGAATCTGTTTCTGGCCCAATTACAGCCTCGACCTCAGAAGCGATATATGTTTCTACCCTTTCCAGGTTTGCAGAGCCGTGTTCCTTTGCGAAACTTTCCGAAAGTGTCTCATTTGGCTTGCGAGGTTCAGATTGTGTGATCAGGGAGCTATTCTCAGAAATACTAGCGCTTGTGTTTGACGATAGGGCCTCATTTAGATTGGGGGACAGTTCGGTCTTTCTATCCACTTTTGCTTTTAAATCTTCATTCCCACAGGAACCAACAGGCACTGCAGCCTTGCTAAAGAACTTTTTCACGAGTTTAAGCTCTTTCAAGAACCCCAGAGAACAGTTTGAATTAGCCTCGACTGGAACCGGTTTCCAAGCCTTTTCTCCAAAGTTCGCTAAACATGAGGTCTGATCCATTGATTCTCCTGAATCTTGAAACATTGTGAACTTTGATAAATCCTTAGACATAAGAGCCCCTTGTTTTCTTTTGTGTTCAGAATTAGGCTTTAAGGATTCCGTACGATTATCGCTAATCCCATCACAAGATTCCTTGAAGACAATATCGATTAATTTGGTGAATTTCTTGGCAGCCGCAAATGGTGACTGGTCCTGTTCAAATACACCTTCTCTGTACTGCCTGAAGATTTCTGCAAGCTGTTTATCAGCAGCTCCTGTTTCGGAAAAAGAGTCAGTCGCAAGCTGATTGGTGAAAACTTCTCCAATGACTTTCTCATCGGCAGGGTTCACCAAGCAACAGATTTGGGATTCTTTAGTAGTTTGAAGAGCAGGCGCACGAACAAGGCCACAACCATCATTTTCTGGTGCCTGAGTCGGAGATTCTTGTTCCTGATTAGCATTTAGAATCTCGGAAGGAGGAAAATCTGTTTTTGGAGACTGTTTAGTTTCTGACTCTGATTCGGGAATCTCTGGCTCTTCAATGGAAACTTTGGTATGGGAAACCTTCACTGTATCTGTCCTCATTGAGGCCTTAAGGTCTTCCCATACTTTAGAGATATCATAAACCTCTGGCGGTCCAAAAAGTTTTATATCTCTCGCATAACCAAGTTTTCCAGACCGCTTAATCACCCGAATATTACCCACATCACACTCGGTTTCAACGGACTCGTTATCTTCTGTTTCTTCTGTTTCTGGCCCGCATGCACCCGGTACACTCTCAGAATAGTAGAGAGAGGAAGACGATGAAATCCGTTTAGAGCCGCATGCCAAAACGTATCTCGTCCTCGAACAGACCGAACCACAATCTGAATTTTCAGCAGCTGCATAGTAAAGCCGTGGACTATAGTCGTGTTCCCAATTTTTGTCATACATGTTTTGTCCGGTATTACATCGAATTTCGTGACCCGAGGATCCAAGTTTCGCAGCCACGCGCGTTTTTTGCACCCACCAAGAGAACCTCGCCTTGAGTAAATCGACTTTTGGGTTGTGAAAGACTCTATGCCAGATTCCAAAATCTGCATAATCCTCCAAGTGTCCAATCGAAAAAGAGCTTTCAGACGTAACGGTTCTGGGTTGAATATCAACACCATCACCTTTATCGCATGCACTTTCTGGATCGGCAAACGGCCCTAAATCTTCAGATCCATGGAAAAATATGTACTCTCGCTTCATATCCTTCCAGATCCAGGTGCATTTCAGGCACCCAGAGCGGTCAAGATTTCCATTTTTGTCAAATTTGCAAAGCTTGCAAGAAGGCTGAAAGGCCTGGTCCCAGTCTATCTCGTCCATCATGCCACCATAGTATTTCACACCGTCGTCCAATCGTTTGGCCAGCACCTTCCGATTCATCACAAGTGGTCTCACCGTGTAACTTAACCAGTTTTCCACAAACTGCATCCTTTGTTCCGGAGAGACCTCTCCGTCCTGATTGTGTTTCATAATAGATTCGTTAAATGTTTTTGGGTCCTGAATATCCAAACCATCCCAAGCTTTCCCCCCCTTTTCTATAATATTCTTGAAATTCGCCTTCACCTGCTTCCTGGGGCTCTTCACCTTCAGCAAGAGCCGCTTATACTTGCGCAAAGCACGAGCTTTTTGTTTATGTGGGAAGTAACGTGATATTCCAGAACGGACCACTACTGACTCATGATCCAGTGTGCGATCTGGGGCACAAGAGAGAGCGGAGAGAAAGTCTTGGGGCTTTGTTCCCTGTAGGCCTCCAGGCCTGTTTCTCAGATTTTGCGGTGTTTGTGTTTGTGGTGCTTGTGTCCCACTTCCCCCGTTTTGTGCTAGGCTTGTGGTTTGGGATGTTTGACTTGTAGCTGCCAAGTAGCTGGCATCTACATAACTTTCCACTGAGAAATTGTTGTGCATTCTTGCCGCTGATTCGGCCTCAGCTTTCTGTTCAGCCTTTTGGGCCCTTTGAAGTGCTTTTAGGGCTTTTTCTGCGGTTGCAAAAGGCTTCAGAGCAGCAACCTCGTCTTTGATCGAGAGTCGTACTTCTGGGCTGAAAAAAGGTTCACGAGTGATTAAGGGGTTTGGCTTTTCTTGCACGTAGAAGTAACCAAGTGGCTGCCTCGGAACACTTGATTTGGTGATTTCAGGGTTCAAATTGTCGCTTATGTAGGGATTGAGGGTTTTGTGGTCCTCGGGGTCGGCTTTCTTTGTCTTTGATCTAAATTGCATTGTAATAGACTTATCAATTGTAGAGAATAAATGAGACTTTTGGGGGTGTCTCTTCGTCTGTTAGTATGTTCAAATTTGTCTTTGGAGAAGAAGAGTCTTATCGCCAATTATGTTTGAAAGAAGATTAGTGGTACAGAAAGTGGGAGTTTTAATAAAAGCGCGAGAGAAATTTAAACCCTAGAACTTGGTTCACAAAGGAGGCGGGAATGTCTCATACGACTGAGAGGTCTGACTATAACGAGAATCATCTAAGAACTTACACATCCCCACAAGTGAGCAAAATCTACATATAATTATTGATGGAGTCTTTTCCGTAGACCTTAAATAGTTTAAAGAGCAAACATCAACATTTAAGCTTTGTATTTACAGAATTATCATGAATTTAACGAAGAAAAAATTATAGTGAAATTAATAAATACGCAACCTTGATGATGTTTAAGTGGTGTATAAGATTTTGTCAAAGAAGTGCCAGAATTAAGGCCAAGAGTTCGCTGAGCTGGTAGTGCTCCAATATAACTGCAGTTGTGGAAGACGAAAAACAAATGCTTCAAAACAGGACCTTTTTAAAAAGGAAACTGGCTATACACATATAAGTAGTTGCGAGTGAATCATAGCTCGAACTTATGGGTTGCATAGCCGGATAAAGGAATTAAGCACCAATTAATTCTTAGTATGCATAGATACAACTAAAAATATAAGATAATTGCGTAAACCCTAGGGAAGTACTATCTGAAGGTTACTTGTCAATTTTCTTTATTTAGCCAGAAATCGAAGGTAGAAGAAGCCTTAGGTCCTGAATAGCTATTGAGCTCAAGCATAGTTCATTTTCTGTTACAAAATTCGATCGAAATTTGTATTGCAAGGGATCATTTGTGTCAGGGCTAGGTTTGTGCTTCCGTCTCTCTTCTAGACCGAAGTAGCACAAAGCTGCGCAATTCTCAATTGTGTTACATAGAAGGGCCTAGTTGAATTTTATGCTTTAAAAGGGTGTTAAATTTTTTTTTTCTATAGGAGAAAATATAGGTTCTATAACTCTACTGTTAATAATTAAAATTCTGACCGAGGAATGATTCACACGAGCCTTTAAAAATTACTGAAACAGACTGAATGATTGATATCGTTTCTACCACGTGCTTTAATATCTGGAGAGGCATACCAAAAGAGAAACTGGGAGGATATCTATGCTTTTTCAGTAATTGAGCTTCTTAAATTCTCAAGTGAGCCTTAAAAGGAAAAAAGAAAAAAAAAAAAAATCAGCCTTAAAAGTGGATCCAGTAAATGTCGTGGTTTCATTTCGAGTTCAAGAAGAACCCTGCGAATTGGATTAAGTATTCAAAAAACTCTAACGGGATGTCAGGTTGTATCTAACCCCAAGGTTCATTCAATTGAAGCTTAAATTCTTTTAATTTATTACCAAAAAGACCAGATCCATGACGAAGCCCAATACTAAATTGATTGATTTATGTCTGAGAACCAACGACGCAAATTTTTGAAAGAAGCCATTTGGCATACGAAAGATGCTTGATAAAGTCGGGTTAAATTCGGGTTTAAACAGTGATTTCTTGTACAAAGAAAAATTCCATGAGATTTAAAGATAGTTGGCCTAGTATTTCCAAGACCGATAACCGTGAGTTAAGTTATTGAGCTAGCCCAACTTCAAAACGTCACTTAGCCTAAACATTAGCAACGCAAGTAATAATGTGCACTGCTTTCATGGTCGCACTGACCAATCGCACCTCACTGTGTGGACAGTGAAAAGATACAGAGTCACAGTCAGTTGGAGGTACGCACTAAGTTTTAAATGGAAGGAAGTGATCATAAAATATGTTACCCCAAAGTTATTCTTGCATGCTGAAAGATTAAATGACTTAAAATTTTGTACTGCTATATGAAGAAAAGGTTCATTGGGCGTTGGCCATGCAGTAAAAGACACAATGGCCGGGCTCGGTGTGGCTTTTTTTTTTCTTTCCTTTTTCTATTTTTTTTTTCACGCAATTTTTTGCGCACGTGACTGTAAGCTAAATATGACTCAGTGCTCCCTGAGACCCTCCCGTGGCTCATCTAAATCCTTCCACATCCGTCTCCTTTGCACTCGGTGTTTTCGTTTGGTCAAACACATTTCAACATACCTTTCTCGAGTCCAAAAAAAGTTCAACATCTTTTACTCTCTTGAATATCGCGGAATCTACAAACTTCCACCCATATTAATATTTATTCATTTCATTTATTTATCTCTTCGCATATCTGGTTGCAATGTTTTTCTAGACGCAACAGGGATAGTGTTCGTCTCCATTTAAAAAAAAACAGGCTGAAATATTGTTTTATACACCTTGAATTTGTTCTGCTTTTGCTGTATTAGTTCGAAGAAGGAACAAAGCAGAAGCGAAAGAGATTAACTGACCACGCTGACACCACAGGATCGAAATACCTAGAATAATTGCACATTCTTACTCACCATACCTCTTAAGGCTGGACCAAAAAAAAAAAAAAGACATGATAACTTCAATGGTGACCATTAACGATGACTACATGACTCAGAAACCGAGACCTGGCCATGCCGGGCTCGAGGGAAAAAGCGAATCCCACGCCAGTAATATAATTACTCTTTCCTCATCAAACACTACACACATGCCGCCTCCCGATACTTCCGTTGCTTCTTCAAATGGGCAAATGGACAAGTTTTTAGACTTGTCAGCTCAGAAGCTGGGCGCCGACAAGAAAGAAAATGCGCCAACGTATCTTGACATGCCGCTCCTAATTTCCGATCACGATGGGGAAGATTCGGAGGGCGAAAGCTTGAATGGGGCAAAATCTTCAGGCGCAGAGGAGCCCGAATCCGTCAACCCTTCTTTATCCGCTACCCAAGAGGTGAAAAGATCAATAAAAGCGGAGAAAGGAGAAAAAAATGAAGATACACAAGCTACCACATCCTTGACGGAGGCAAACATTCACAGTATATTGGACAAACATCCTGAGCAGGAGACTGTTCAGGTATCTTCGGTGCCTTCTAAAGCCCTTTCCGCAGGTACAGAGAGTGAAGTGACGCCGTCGTCCTTGAACCCAGAAGCATTTAACTGTGAGAGGAATAAGGTGATGAAAATTGTTGTCAAGTATGTGGCAATGAAAATTACAAACTCTTTCCCACCCCAATCCTCCCGTACGGCTGACCCCAAAGAGATGCCGTTAGACGAATATCTAATGATTTTGGTGAGTCGACTTCAGTTATCGTTGCCACTGTTCATGAAGGGAATAATATATTTGTTCAGATACATGGACATTATTTATCTCTTGAGATATGTGAACCAGTCTAATAACTTCGCCAACTACACTGACATGGGCTACGGACTTAAAAAGTTGATCGTTGGCTGTTACAGATTAGTATTGGCCCGCGAGAGGAAATCAAAGGATTGGAGCAGCATCACTGGTATGAGCAATGCGCAAATCAATGATATCGTCAGGACTTTGGTGGGGAGATTGAATGGGAAATTACTGATAAAGAATATCGAGTTAATTAGGTTGAGGAGTGAGATTTTCAGGTTCGTAAAGATGGTTACGAAAACTGTTTAGATTTTGTATAGGATTTAGGAAGAAGTTAAACGAAATTACAATGTTTGAAAAGAAGATAAAAGGACCACAACTGTAAGTATCGTAGAATTCAATTTACTCAGTTGAGTTTCACACTACGCGAGTTAAATCCGTCTCTGAGAACCAGCTCTGTTGTCTTAGGGGCTCAACCGAGCACGTGATTCATCTTTAGCAATGAGAATTTTGTGAGGCAAAAAAAAAGAATGAGCCAAGCAAAAAACAAAACATCATTCCCTCCCGGGCCTCCTTATTACGCAAGCCAGCAGGTCACGCGCGCCTGGCCAGATTTGATGTCCGCCGGTGACTCATTGTCTGTTTCATTTATGTGTGTTATCAATTCCTGATCAGTCAGTGAGTACGGTGGGCACACACAAGCAAGCACAGTAGAACAAACAAAGTAGATAAATATTTTTTTGATTTTTTTTTTTTCGTTGATATGATATTTTGGGTTGATAAGAAAGACTTAAGTCCATTCCAGAGAATTTGGTGGATTCAAACGTGTAAAAATTGGAGATTTATGGTTTTGTCAGCCTTCTGGGGCATTTTGACCAGTGGTGAGTAATGTTTTTCGGTCCGGTGCCAATTGCTCATATTCTTATATGAATGAGTCATCGCCCGACGGCGCAGCCGCAGAACAACCGGCATCTCGCGGGCGATAGCGCACTTATCAGTCATAATCTTTTACTAATGCAGGATGCGTACGGATTAGGTTGCATATGGAGCCTACAAAAAATTTTCAACTGGGGTGGTATAAATTAGGCCGATTTTGCTCTTTGGACTTTGAATTAAAAAAACTTTTCTACCCTACAAACAATTAACATTCTTCGCTAAAATGTCCGCAAACCCATACGGCCCAAATCCCCACGATTTTTTGTCCAACGTCAACAAGTTCGAGGTGATCGAATCTACCTTGAGAGAAGGTGAGCAATTCGCCAACGCTTTCTTCACTACTGAGAAGAAGATTGAGATCGCCAAGGCCTTGGATGACTTCGGTGTCGACTACATTGAATTGACCTCCCCTGTTGCTTCCGAGCAGTCCAGAAAGGACTGTGAGGCCATCTGTAAGTTGGGCTTGAAGGCCAAGATCTTGACCCACATTCGTTGTCACATGGATGACGCCAAGGTTGCAGTCGAGACCGGTGTCGATGGTGTCGATGTTGTCATTGGTACTTCCCAATTCTTGAGACAATACTCCCACGGTAAGGATATGAACTACATTGCTCAATCTGCCGTTGAGGTTATTGAGTTCGTGAAGTCCAAGGGCATTGAAATTCGTTTCTCTTCCGAGGACTCTTTCAGATCTGACATTGTCGACTTGCTTAACATTTACAAGACCGTCAGTAAGATCGGTGTTAACAGAGTTGGTATTGCTGACACTGTTGGATGCGCTAACCCAAGACAAGTCTACGAATTGGTTAAGACTTTGAAGTCTGTTGTTTCTTGTGACATTGAATGTCACTTCCACAATGACACTGGTTGTGCCATCGCCAATGCGTACACTGCTTTGGAGGCTGGTGCTAAGTTGATCGATACTTCTGTTTTGGGTATTGGTGAGAGAAACGGTATTACCCCATTGGGTGCTTTGATGGCTAGAATGATCACTGCTGACAGAGACTACGTCTTGGGTAAGTACAAGTTGCACAAGTTGAGAGACTTGGAGAACTTGGTGGCCGACGCTGTTCAAGTCAACATTCCTTTCAACAACCCTATTACCGGTTTCTGTGCTTTTACCCACAAGGCTGGTATCCATGCCAAGGCTATTCTTGCTAACCCATCTACTTACGAGATCTTGAACCCATCTGACTTTGGTTTGACTAGATACATTCACTTTGCCAACAGATTGACTGGTTGGAATGCTATCAAGAGCAGAGTTGACCAATTGAACATCCACTTGACTGACGACCAATGTAAGGAGGTCACCAACAAGATCAAGTTGTTAGGTGACGTTAGACAATTAAACATCGACGACGTTGACTCTATCATCAAGGACTTCCACAACGAGCTCTCAACTCCTGTCTTGGCTCCATCTAATGGTGGCTCAGTTCCTGAAATCGAAGAGCCAGCCACCAAGAAACAGAAATCTGAATAAATTATTTGAACGTTGGCTCATTTATATTCAAGATTTCCCTAGTGCTGTTTCATTATTACGAAAGTCATGCGGAGTTTTAAAGTTTCTCTCAACAAAAACAACGAAAAATTTCTAACATTTGCATTTCCATGTCATTTTGACCAAAGTGTCTAACCCTGGGATTTATATTTTATTTCATTTAAAAGGTGTGGATTAACTTCCAACCCCTTCATTATTTATACTCAATACAGAGCCTTACGTATTTCTTTATTTATTGTAGTAATTTCTCGACATAGATTTGTTATACTTTTGCGTTCTGAGAACCAATCACACAGATTTCAGAATGGTACGGCCTTATTTATTTTAAGCTTCCAATATCGGAGTGGGAATTGAAATGAAAAATAGTAAGGTAAGCTTGGATGGTGTAGTGTAAATTTCTTCTAATGCACTAACCCCGCGAAGATCCCCCCGCCTTTCTTTATTAATACCCCACCATATGCACACACTTGGAAATAAAATTCGGATTGAAATGGGCAGTAAACGTGGTATAATTTTTTTTTGTGGCTTTTTATTATTCTTACCTTTTTTTTTCATTAGCTACCACTTAAGACCTGTACTCTGGTGTTCTGCATTATGATTGTTCCACACAAACAGACTGGCTTTGGGTTTGTCCGTGGCTCAACAGAGCTCGTGAAGTTCGAAAATTTGCCCGTTTCCCAGCCCGGTCCAAATGAAGTTCTTCTCAAGATCCATGCGACTGGGTTGTGTAGGTCCGACCATCATATTCTTGTGTCACAGAGCCCTGAGACTCCAGAAGAAATGGTCATGGGTCATGAGATCGGGGGCACATTTGCCAAAGCAGGTACATTAATTGAACGTGACCCTAGGTATAAAGTGGGTCAACGGTTTTGCATATTTATTTCCAATTCATGTGGAGCTTGTGAAAATTGTAGAGAGGGAAGAGATAATCATTGTTCGGTTCATGGATACCAAGGTTTTGGGATCACCAAGGATGGTGGGTTTCAGGAATATCTTTTAGTGGATAATCCCCGGAACATGATTCCAATCCCCAACTCAGTAAGCTTTGAGGAGGCCGCATTAGCGACAGATGCAATTTTGACACCATTCCATGCAATAATGAAAGTGAAAAGCACAATACATCCAACTAGCAAAGTTCTTGTGCTTGGTGCTGGTGGCTTGGGTCTTCATGCACTTCAAATCCTACGTCACTTTGGGTGTAAAATAGTCTGTGTGGACCAGAAGTCCGGAAATGAAATTTTTGCGAAAAAGTTCGGAGCACATGAATTTTACACTTCTTTTGAAGAGATAAGTCATCAGGAAGAGTCTTTCAATGTTACTTTTGATTTTATTGGAAATCAAGAAAGCGTAAACTGCTCTTGCAAATTTGTGACCAGCAATGGCAAAATAGTCATGGTAGGAATGGCAAAACTGACAGTTGAGTTTCCTAATTTCGAACTAGCAAGGAGAGAAATAGCCATTATCTACAATTTTGGTGGAAGTTCCAGGGAACAGGGAGAAGTGCTTAAATGGATAGAAGCCGGAATCATAGCTCCAGTTGTGAAAACGAAACCGATGGATCAATTGCCCCAATATCTAGAGAAAATGAGAAATGGGGAATTAGTGGGAAGATTGGCATTCACACCGGTTTCTAAATTATAATGAGTGAGAAAGAGAGAATACCTTTTTATTGTCTTTTGTATTTTCCGTTGTATCTAGGAGTTTTTCTAATGTTCTTTTTTCGAGGTGTATGTCCGAAGTCCGCACTTAACCTCCTTCATGTCCGAAGATCGAAATAGTCACGTGCCGGAACGTTCGAATCTGTTCGAGAAACCGAATACCCGGTAGAAAAGGCATATTCGTATCATTGAACAAATTGAAGATGGCCAAAAAAGGAGGAGAGAACTCAAAGAAAGCAGCTGGAAATGCTAAGAAGGCAGAGACTGCCAATAAAAAGCGTGCTGCAGCTGAACAAGCAGCCGAAGAAGCTGAAGCTTCCAAATGGGAAGATGGTAGTAAGAAGGGAGGAAAGAAAAAGGAAGATGCTCAATTTAAAAAAGAGGAGGCAGCAAGGAAGAAAGCAGAGAGAGATTTGCTTTTAGCTGCCGAAGAAGCATCTTTGCCCTCAAAACCCCAAAGCAGCAAGCAAAGAGGAGCGGCTAAGGTTGCAGCTAAAAGAACAGGAAAGATTGATGATTTCTTGGATTTCAACTCCAGTACTCCAGAGTTGAGCGCTTCGGGTCTTGATGATGCTTTATCTGCTTTAGCGTTGACAGGTAAGGATGCTGGTGTTGGAACTAAAGATATTGACAGACACCCTGAGAGAAGAGTGAAGGCGGCATACGCAGCCTACGAAGAGAGAAGATTGCCCGAGATGAGAAAGGAGTCTCCTGGTTTGAGGTTACAACAAATGAAGCAATTGATCTTTAAGGAGTTCCAGAAGTCGGATGAAAACCCCATGAACCAAGACACCAATGTTCTGTACAACGCCAGCAGAGACGACGTCGAGCTGAAGAAGGCAGAGGTGCGTGGCCAGAGAGAAAAGAAGTTCATGTGAGGGAATGTCAAGTAATGTCTAAATTTAAAGAAAGCATCATGTTTGCCTGAATTTTTTCCTCGAACTTAGCAAAATAATACGATGAAGGTTTCCAAAGTGTTAGTCCATGAATTAAGCGTTTAGGCGGCATGAAATGGGTTCCAGTGTGCACCCATAGATTGTATGGCCGGGCGGTACGAGTAATGGGGTAATTCTGCGTCAAATAATATCACGTTGAGACATTGCAAGTAGTTTTGAAATTTTTTTTCCCTTCATTCTCAGCTGTAGTCAGATTTAATCATATTTATTCTCGATTTAAAAGTATCGAAATTTGTTTCAAGAAACAATCTAACGCCTTCGTGTGGCATCTACGCGAGCCTTCGTTTTTCTATTGTTCCCCTTTGCATGTCTTGGCTGCCACCCGACGGGAGCAAGTGCGCATCCACCAAACCACACATGCCATTCCGTGGGTGCTAGGGCCCCGAGGTGGCTGATATCCTACATTCAAGAGAGCTGAAGCCAATGGAGAAGTTCACATTCTGATGAAAACGGAAAATTCGATAAAAAAAAAAACCAAACAAAAAAAATCTTGTAACGGGTATCATTATATTGAAAAATAGAGAATAAAAAGCATTTTCCTCTTTCTTTCTGTTCCTCTTTCTTTCTTTTCCTCTTTCTTGCTTTTCCTTGATTCTATCAAACCTAGAAACAGCATCTAATTAAGGCCTTGTTCAGTGCGCATTTCTTTAATTAAGAGCAAAAAACATTTCAAACCATAGCAAAGACAAAAAAAAATGTCAGTGTGAGATGGACGTTCACGTCAAGCTCTCAGCAAATTAAAAAACAAAAAAAAAACTTGTAGGATGCCCAGGCTTACTTTTGAGAAGAGAGCGGCTGGCCTGGGTGCACACCCGACGCGCTCCGTCGGTTGCAGCTCAGAAGTATATAAGCTGCTGCATTCCTCGCAATTTTCTTTGTACACACCACACTCTCATCATTGAATCTGGCTGGTAGCTTACTAACGGGCCAATACAATTCTAGGATTCCCACCGAATAAATAAAAGGGCCAGAAATCGCCCAAGACGCAATTAGTCTTGGATTTTGTTTGCATTGGGCCCACACAATTCGCCTCACTCATATAAAATAAACATTGTCCTCTGATTATTTCATTTGCCAATGTCTAGATTGGATAGACTTGTCATTCTCTTGGAGACGGGTTCTACGCCGTTTATCCGCAATACAGCTGCTGATCAACTTTCTGATCTTGCTAAAAGTCACCCGGAAGATATTATCTCGCTATTGGGCAGAGTATACCCTTTTTTAAAGAGTGATACATGGGAAACCAGAATCGCAGCAGCGAGGGCTTTTGGTGGAATAGTCAACCATGCTCCTAAATGGGACCCAAACTCGCAAGCATCTATAGAAAAAGAAAAGCAACTCCAAAAACTACAAGAAAGCAGTACTGTCAAGGAAGAAGAAGAAGACGTACCGTCGGTCAAGCTCGAACAGGATGAGGAGCTCCGCAAATTAAACGAGAGTCTTCTGACATTAGTCACTTTCGATGCGTGGAACTTGCAAGAACTCCTCAAGAGTGGTAAGAAGCTTTTGGCAACTGGCGGCCTCGAGTACAACTCACTCAAATCGGATTCTAAGAACGAAGGGTTCCTCAATAAGTTGAAAAAGCACAAATCAGTCGTGAAGTCAGAGGATTTGAACGCTGCTACCCCAAAATTGAAAACAGACGAAGATCCGGCCGTGAAGCCTGAATCAAAACTGTCAACTGCGTCCCCTGCAGCTGAATCCAGCACAAAATCTCCCGCGGCGAGTGCCAGATTGAAAGCAATGCAAAGAAGAAGAGCCAAAGTGAATGCCAAATCTTCAGCGGGTAAAATCACACCTGTTGATTTATCGCAATCTTCTCTCTCTAGAAAGCTCAGCGAGAATGGCGATTTGGATACCAAAATGCAAGTTGAAAATCCCGCCCTGTTCGATGTCACGGCCCAGCAAGGTGGATCTAAGTTGATGGTTGAAACAAGGGCCCCAGAATTTTCCCCGTTAATCTCACAACATGCTAAGGTTGTTGGCCTTATTTGGCAATTTCAAGGTGTCTATGAGCTTCTATTGAACGACCTCTTTCACGATAAATGGGAAGTCAGGCATGGGTCAGCTTTGGGGCTTAGAGAATTAGTAAGGGCTCATGGAGACGGGGCTGGCAGAGTCAAGAACAAATCTAAGGAGGAAAATGATCTTAATAATTCCGCTACGTTGGAGGATTTGGCTGTTCGACTTTGTACTCTTTTTGCATTAGACAGGTTCGCCGACTACGTCAACGATACCGTAGTTGCTCCTGTCAGAGAATCTGGCGCTCAAACACTTGCGGCTTTACTTCTACATCTCAATATTGACACCACTTTGAAAACCTTCGATGCCCTCAAATGCCTTGTTCTTCAGCTGCAACTGACAGAACCAGACTCTCCAAAATTTTGGGAAGCTAAGCACGGTGGAATGCTTGGTGTGCGGTATTTTGTTAGCGTTCGCACAGACGTTCTTTTATCGCTGTCCACTCTCATAGATTCAGTGGTATTAATGGTTCTCCATTGCTTGAAAGAAAGCGAAGATGACGTGCAATCTGTGGCAGCTTTGACTTTAGCCCCAATAGCAAACGAGTTTGTTAAAACAAGAACAGAAGTCGTAAGGTCGTTGTTGGAAGTCGTCTGGGAATGTTTATCCAGCTTCGAGGATGATTTATCTGCATCGATTGGATCAGTTATGGATTTGCTTTCTAAACTTTGCACTCATAGTGAGGTTATCCAAATTATGCAATCTACCGACTTTCAGAATTCTCAAAACTCATTCGAAATGCTCGTGCCAAAATTATTCCCTTTCCTCAGACACCCAATTACGAATGTGAGAAAGGCAACCTTGAAAACGATACTCGAATTTCTTAACATAAATGACGCATCAACCAAACAGTGGATCTCTTCTAAAGCCTTAAGACTTCTATTCCAGAACTTGCTTGTGGAACAGAACCCAGAGGTGTTGAGTCTTTCGCAGGAAGTGTTCAACAAGTTGCTCACAGAGATCGAAAGTAACGAGAACTTAAAGTCTTTGGAATCTTACTTTGCTCCTCACTTACAACCCTTGATGACTTTGATTATGACTCCTATTGGTATCGCGAGACACAACTATCAAATGAATGCCAGTCATTTGATGAAACCTTCCGGACTCAATTTTGAGAATAATGAGATTCCGTTAGGCAACGATAGTGAAAGCGACCTAAACCGTGATAGTGATGCTTCTGATATGCCAGCTAAGCGTGGAAGAAAGAGGAAGGCTGATGTGAAGCCGACAGTCAGCCCCAACGATGACCTCAGAATTAACATCGATGCTCCAATACATAGCGGTGACGTCATGTTTGTTGGGTTTGATATTTTCATCGCGACAAGAGTTGCGGCTGCGCAAGCATTCGGAAAGGCCCTTTCCAAAGTCAAAGACCAGAATGTTGTTAATAAGACTCTTGAAGGCCTCAAAAAACATCTTGCATCTGCTCACGCAACTCCGCGTTTATTCACAGCGATAATCATGGAAGAGTTTGCGAACTTTTCAAAAGAGTCGGAGTTGGGTGACATTTCTACAACATTTACAAACATATTCCTTGACTTTTTGGCAAACAACAATGGCACCAACTACTATAGAGAGCTCGTACCTACTTTGAAGAGCGTGAGAACGGCATGCTTACAGCTCTTTGACGTCTTCACAAGCAGAGGCAATTTGTCACCAAGCAAACTTCCTCAGCTTCCGGTTGTTGTTCGGGGAGACGCCGGGAGTGGCTCTGAAGCCTTTGGTATCGAAAGTGCCACCAAAATTGTGGAGGAGATTTATCCCAAGTTGGTCAAGAACCTTTCAGCATCTAATCGTATTTCTGCGAATCAAGCATTAGAAGATTCGAAGCATCGGATCACTGTGGCATTGAATGAGGCTCAAATCGCCAGTACACAACGTTCCACGAGCATTCTTGCTTCATACGCGGCGGCAGTTTTGGCCTTAAGTGGTGTCCCTAAGAAACTCAACCCTATAATCAGATCCCTCATGGACAGTATCAAGCAAGAAGAGACTCTCTTGTTGCACGAGAGAACAGCCCATGCAATGGCTCATCTTATCAAAGAACTCAACAAGATTGGCAAGAAAGCTGCATCAGATAAAATACTCAAGAATTTGTGTGCTTTCCTATGTGTCGATACCTCTGAAGTGCCTGAATTTATTCACAACGCGAAGCTTCAGGACAACATCCTTTCACTTAGAAAAGAGGAAGCGACAAAAGACCCAGCAGATCTCGCGGCACACGAAAGAGCTGTACACGAAGCAAGAATTAAACGGAGCGGAGCTCTCTTGACAATGGAAAAGATTATGGTCGCATATGGGGATGATCTTATGCAAGAACTTCCAAAGCTTAAAGAGATATTGTTCGGGCCTCTCGAACTTTTAGAAAAGTATGATGGTTCTATTTTAGAAGATGAGTCTGAGGGTCAGAGCATTATTGACGCTTTAGGAGTCTTACGGGCAATTCTTCCTAAACTTAGTCCTAAGATACAACAAGAATGCGAGTGCATCTTGCCTCGGTTGCTTTTTGGGCTCAAAAGCAAGCTTGCAGTCTTCAGATATTCGTCCTCCAAATGCTTTAGCGCGCTTTGCTCTGTTTTACCATCCAGGTCTTTTCCATTCATGGTGAAGTCGATTCTTCCCATGCTTAACAATGCGAGCGAGTTTAGGGAAAGACAAGGTGCAATCGAAACGGTTTATCACGTTGCTAGCACCATGGGGTCAGATATTCTTCCTTATATTGTGTTTTTGATCGTGCCAGTCATGGGAAGAATGAGTGATGCTGACCAAGATGTGAGAGTGTTGGCCAGCACCACGTTCGCTTCTATAATCAAACTTGTTCCATTGGAGGCGGGTATTCCGGACCCTCCGGATATGCCTGAGGAGTTATTGACTGGGCGTGACCGAGAGAGAGAATTCATACAGCAAATGATGGATCCAACTAAGATTGCGCCATTCGAGCTTCCAGTTGCTATTAAAGCCACTTTGCGGAAATATCAACAAGAAGGTGTGAACTGGCTAGCTTTCTTAAACAAATACCACTTACACGGTATTTTGTGTGATGATATGGGTCTTGGAAAAACTTTGCAGACCATTTGTATTGTTGCATCTGATCATCATATTCGTGCCGAAAAATATGCAGAAACTAAGTCTGATGAGTACAAGAAGATTCCGAGCTTGGTGATTTGTCCTCCTTCGTTGACTGGGCACTGGGAGCAGGAACTCAACCAGTATGCCCCTCTTCTAAAAGTTGTTGTTTATGCCGGCGGTCCTACCATAAGAGCTAGCATTAGACCTTTCATTTATGAAGCTGATGTTGTTGTGACATCATATGACGTCTGCAGAAATGATGCCGAAATCTTGAGTGAAATGTCGTATAACTATTGTGTTCTCGACGAAGGTCACATCATTAAAAATTCTGCTTCAAAATTGAGTAGAGCAGTCAAAAAGATGGGCGCAGAACATAGATTGATCTTATCAGGAACTCCGATCCAAAATAATGTCCTTGAGTTGTGGTCTCTATTTGACTTTTTGATGCCAGGATTTCTTGGTACAGAGAAGCATTTCATGGAGAAATTCGCAAAACCGATTGCGGCCAGCAGAAACAGTAAAACATCCTCCAAGGAGCAAGAAGCAGGAGCATTGGCTCTTGAATCACTACACAAGCAGGTTCTTCCCTTTATGCTTCGTCGATTGAAGGAGGATGTTTTATCCGATTTACCACCGAAAATTATTCAAGACTATTATTGTGAACTTTCCGACTTGCAGAAAATACTATACAAAGACTTTGTTACCAAGCAAAAGAATGTCATCGAGGAAGAAATCACTAAGGAGGATCCAATGGACACCGTGGAAGATAACTCAAAAACTCATATTTTTCAAGTTCTCCAGTACATGAGAAAGTTATGCAATCACCCGGCTTTAGTGATGACACCAAATCATCCGCAATCTGCAAAGATTACCGAATATTTGACAAGCAACAAGTCTACACTCAGTAGTATTGAGCATGCTCCAAAATTAACGTCATTGAAAACGTTACTACTTGAGTGTGGTATAGGAGTTCGTGATAGCGAATTTTCCGGGGCTAAGAATAAAGCAAGACAAAAGCAACAACAACAACAACTTGTCACTTCTGAAGGTGTGATTTCGGAACACAGAGCATTGATTTTTTGCCAGTTGAAAGACATGCTTGATATTGTTGAAGATGAACTTTTCAAAAAGCATATGCCATCTGTTACTTATATGAGATTGGATGGTAAGACTGACCCACGTGACAGACAAGCCATCGTCAGGAAATTCAACGAGGATCCTTCGATTGATGTTTTGCTTTTGACCACAAAGGTTGGTGGTTTAGGACTTAATTTGACAGGAGCGGATACAGTGATCTTTGTGGAACACGATTGGAACCCAATGAACGACTTGCAAGCTATGGATAGGGCACATAGACTCGGTCAGAAGAAGGTGGTGAATGTTTACCGGTTGATCACTAAGTCTACTTTGGAGGAAAAGATTATGGGTTTGCAAAAATTCAAAATGAACATTGCGTCCACAATTGTTAATCAGCAAAATGCTGGTCTCGCGTCAATGGACACTAACCAGTTGCTAGACTTGTTTGATGTCGATGAAAATGCCACCAAGCTTGATAACAACGGTAATGATAAGAAGGAGAAAAACATACCGGAAGACTTGACTGGCGGTCTTGTTCCTTCCGATGCCGTGGGCGAGTTGGGCCAATTGTGGGACGAATCTCAATATGAAGATGAGTATAATCTTGATAACTTCATCAAGACACTTAAATAACGATAAGCAGATGCATGTTGTAAGAAGCTATACAGTGGATTGAAGCTGCTAAAGAAGCATTAAAGATAAAAGAAGAAACGCAAAACTAACTAGCAAATATTTAGCAAATCATAATTGAACTTGCTGTAAATACTTGAAGAAGAGGGATAAAGATATGATTAAAGTAAAAGAATATAACTATATAAAAAGAAAAAAGAAAAAAGAAAAAAGAAAAAAGAAAAAAGAAAAAAAAAACCTCCCCGTGATCCTTACCACAAATTCGTTCCAAAAATTTCTTGAAATCGTTTCATGGCTGTTTAAAAATACTTTTTTGCCGTGAGGGGCGCATTGCAAGTTGCACACGATCGACCATGACAAATTTGCGCAGCTTAGTTCGTTGCAAACGATGCGATGGCCTGCATGCCTAAATTCTCGCTTGTGAAAAAGATTACTGAATTAGCACAATTTAAGCAAATACTCAAAGAGTTTACCATGGGCCGGGAATCCGAAAGTCTTTCCAGAAAGTTGGAAGGTGACATTAGCAAAGCAGACCCATATCTTATATCAGATGAAAAATCCAGTACTTTAAAACCCGTTGAACCCGTGGATCTCGTGGATCCCATTGCCCCTTCTGCTCCCAAGAGCACACCCAAATGGGTCCATTTCATAGCTGGTGGAACCGGTGGAATGGTGGGCGCAATTGTGACTTGCCCACTTGATGTGGTCAAGACCAGATTGCAGTCGGACTCTTATCATTCTGCTTATAACAGAACCCCTAAATCAGGGAACCTCATCGTCAAAGGATTTCAGCATTTCAAGGAAACGTGCGGAGTTATTCTGTCGATATACCGCACTGAAGGTGGCCGTGCTCTTTTCAGAGGATTGGGGCCTAACTTGGTTGGCGTGATTCCAGCGAGATCGATCAATTTTTTCACTTACGGTGCAAGTAAAGAAATCATCCTGACGCAATTTAACAACGGAGAAGAAGCCGCATGGGTGCACTTAGCCGCAGGGCTCAGTGCTGGGTTTGTTACATCCACAGCCACAAATCCGATCTGGTTGATCAAGACCAGACTTCAGTTGGATAAGACCAGAGGCAAAAACTATAAGAATTCTTGGGACTGCTTGCAATATATCGTCAAGACGGAAGGTGTCAAGAGTTTGTATAAAGGATTGAGTGCTTCATACTTGGGAGGAGTCGAATCCACGTTACAATGGGTTTTATATGAGCAAATGAAGGCTTTTCTCAACAGAAAATCTTTGGAAATACATGGCCATGATGAGTCCAGAAAGACCACCAGAGACCATGTATTGGAATGGTGTGCGCGTTCAGGAGCTGCCGGTGCAGCTAAGTTCGTTGCCTCCTTGATTACTTATCCACACGAAGTTGTCAGAACAAGACTCAGACAAGCTCCTGTCGCGGAAACAGGAAAACCAAAGTACACTGGCCTAATACAATGTTTCAAGCTTGTGATCAAAGAGGAGGGCTTGGCAAGTATGTATGGGGGCTTGACACCGCATTTGCTACGGACTGTGCCAAACTCCATCATCATGTTCGGAACATGGGAAATTGTGGTGAGGCTTCTATCTTAGGGGTTAAGAGGGAAAAGGTTAAGGAAAAAGAGGTTGCTAAGAAATCCATTTTGTACATAGTCATTATAATTCACCTCCAGTGTATTTTCGTTTTTTTTTTCTTTTTTTTTTTTTTGTTTTGTTCAATCATCTGAGTGCAGCTCATAGTTGCTGTCGGTGTCCAAATTTGTGATCTTATACTCAGCAGGCTGCAAGTCAGGTGTGTCACTGGGTTCGTTTGTGTTTTCAGATGGAGTATGAGTTTTCCTTTGCGTGTTTTGAACCAGCTTGTAAAACTTTGGCGGGCTCCCTTGAGGAGGTTTGATACCAAGTTCCAAAATTAGCGGGTCTTGCTCATACGTGTGAAACGACTTAACAGGTTTGGATATATTTGGTAGAGATCCATAATCTTGTGTCAAGTTTCTGATATCAGGGACCTTACCGAGGGGATTCAACTCGGGGTTGAAATACACTGAATCCTTGCCACGGAGTTTGCGTTGTTCTTTCTCTTTTGCATCCTTAGCCTTTTGTCGATTGTGCAAAAAGGCACTAACTTTCTCTTCGTGAAGTTTATTCTTCCGTATGAAAGCCCAGTCTTGTCGAAGTTTCAGAAGTCTCTTTTGCTGGTACAGGTCAGGATCCACGATCTTTTCGAGCTTTTCGAGCTGAAAGTATAGCCTTATCGGGTCCGCAGACGAAAGCTGATCAAGCTTGCTTTGGTGTTTTTGTCGCGTTTGGATTTTTTGCTTACTCTTCTGTTCATTCTTTCTCACTTCTTTGGCAAGACTATAATTACCTCGTATCATGGTCGCAGAATGATTGCTCACTGGGGTTGTCTGAAGCTGTTGGACCAGTCCAAAGAGTCTATTCTCAAAGAAAATGATGCACCATGTGCGAACGCAGCCACGTCAAATTTCTGGTGGAATCTCAATAAATTGCACAAGCTACGTTTCGAAGAAATCGTTCTTCATTTAAAAGTGGACTATGTATAAAAAGCAAGTAGCTAATGGATTTTCAAAGATCTGACATATTCAACTGACTTCAATATTTCAATAATACTGCCGCATAACATCCTTCTTTTTGATGTTCCTGATGCAGGTGGTTAAGCCGAAGGATTTCCGAGGTGCGCACAATGTAATCCAGAAACAAACTGAAAATTAACCCATTCATTCCGGATCCAGTATAACTATGAACAAAACACAGAATCCCGGTGAGGTGGTCAACCTCAACCCACATAATGACATTCCTATTGACTCTCTCGAACTAATTAGGAACCGTCTCCATCAGGTTTATCAGTCTTTGCGGAAATTAGCAGACCAAATCAACTACACCACCAGAAACCCAAAGGCCAAGCTTCCTAGCTATCTGAATTTACATGGGCAGTTCCAGGTTCTTATCACACAATTGCATAGTATCGCATCTCAACTAGATCATAATAAAGGCTTGTTGGCATCGACAAATGCATATCCTCTCCCCAACTTCCCCACTACCCAACACGAAGGCTTGGTAACTACGCTTTTACGGAAAAAGCCGTTACCTGCAGTGGACGAATGGGTCGACGAAGCAATCAAGAATTGTGAAACTTTTAAAATTACCATAGACAAGGATAACGAATTTGCTGAGTGGTGTCATTTAAAAGTGAAGGAATTGGCGGATGAATTCAATTTCGACGGGTTTCTTACTGAGGAAGAACTAGAGGCTTTAGAGGCTGGGGAAACCTTGAAGAGCGATACTACGGATAAAAAAGACGAATTCTCCCAATATGTATCACCCAAACCTCCTATGAAACCCAACACAGTGATGAAATTCATGACCCATGGCGTCATTGAGTGAACAAAGAAACACATATCATGATATAATGCATAAAAAGGTTGCTTTCGAAGCGGAATTATTATGAATATGTCTATGAACAATATATGGTAGGAGTATCTGGATAAATCTATTGGAGGCAAAGGTGGTGCAGAGGCTTAAGATCACTCAAACAACCTCAGCGTCATCAACTGTGAGAAAGTCGTAAAAGTACAAAATTGCAAACACAATGAAAGCAACAGCACCGCCCAAGGTGACGTTTCTCATGGAGATTCTAGTGGCCAAAAGCTGGCCACCGATTGTTGCAGCAGCCGTACAGATACCATGGCCAATAATGGCACCGAAAATCACAAACCAGTAGTCAGAGCCCGCGGCCATAGCAATGGTTGCAATTTGAGAACGGTCTCCCCATTCACCCAAAAAGGTCATGACAAAAACCTGGATCCAAACTGGTGATAGGATAAAGGAAGCCAAGTTGGTCAATTGCCCAAGGGTCTGCTTGATATTTGACGTCCTATGGGATTCGGTTGCACCTTCCTCCAAGCTATTCATCTGAACGTTAATATTACTGGCCTGTAACTCCTCCTCCACCTCAGCCATCTCTTCTCCTACACCTGCATCTTTGGACATGGCACTGCCCTCTTTGAAAAGCTTGAAACCAAATACAACAAACAACACTGCGGCAAGAAGCTTGGTGATTCTTTCAGAGATCAACGTGGGTAAAGCGTGCCCCACGATACCCAGCAACACGGTCATGAGAGCCAAAGAAGAGAAAGCCGCGGAAAAAACCACATACTTCAGATGCTTCATGGACATAAGAGCAGCAATCAAAAATGTTTTATCACCGATCTCCGAAACAATGATCATGGAGATTGCCATGTATAGTGACTGTAAGTTATGGCTTTCATCTTCC
Organism: Metschnikowia vanudenii; assembly: GCA_030583145.1. Classification (NCBI taxonomy): domain Eukaryota; kingdom Fungi; phylum Ascomycota; class Pichiomycetes; order Serinales; family Metschnikowiaceae; genus Metschnikowia; species Metschnikowia vanudenii. Next base: position 2,937 of record JAJMHT010000011.1, on the reverse strand, counting down.
GAGCCATCTGATACACCCTGAGTCAAATGAGATGGCACATTATCAGCATCAGTGATTTTATCAACCTTCAAAGAGGCCGAGGCCGGTTTGAGATCAGCCCTCTTGGCAGATTCAACCGCCGAGGATGCTGAGACAGTTATGGCAAGAGTCGATACCAAAAGAAGAAGCAGGGATGAAAGCTTCATAGCGTGTAGTAGAGAATCAAAATGCTTGACTGTTTTTTTTTTCTTCTTGCTCGTGTTGTATCCCGAGTGCCTGAAAAACGCCGCAGATGTTGTGCAGGGCACGTGAGCGACTAAAGCTGGAAGAAGCAATTTGAGCCGGAACATGATATACGATTACACGTGCGTCATGTTTCTTTAGGAAATTCCAAAGGGGGTAAATATGTTTATAAATCAAGAAAATGCAATCATATTGCTATATTAATGAGTATGATTTGTCATGCTTTCTGTCTAATCGTTTTATTGATTCAACATGAGTCGAATGAGCCACGTCCAACGATTCAACCTAAATCTTCGGGACGCGCATTCCCCATTGCTCCGCTACCCTGAGTGAGAACCCCCAAGAATGATATATAGGTAGACTGTACTATTTAAGGAAAAAAACAAAAAAAAGGAAAAAAAAAATCGGATTCATCAGTACTCAAGGTTACTTCATTTGCTTTTTAAAGTCCAACTTTCGAATGTAAACGCTTGTCTTCTTCGCTAATAATGTATTACCAAACAACAAAAACACGTCGCGCGATTGGACCTTTTTTTTTTTTTTTCTGTTGGTCGTTTCAAGCAGGAATGCCAGCTTCGTACCTGTTACGGACACCACTCCTTTTACGGACACCACTTAGGGCGACCGGAAATCGGAGTTTGCCTGTCTTCTACAAAAACAAGTCTGGGGATAAAACACCACGTGTACTCGTTAAATTACATTCATTTAAAGGAACATGCTTGTTCTGCTTTAGTCTAAAAGTATGGGAAATGGAAATGATCGTGTACATGCAATTATAGGTCACCTATTTTGCTTCATCTTATGTTTTTTTTATACTACGTGTTACTTTCTCAATATTTAAATCCTTTAGAATACCGAGTACGGCTTTCTAATTTAAGACACCACCCAAAGATTATATTGCAATAAGATCTTTTTTTATTTTCATTTTTGAAGGGTTCCAGGAGGTATTCCAGGCCTTTAAATAATACGTTCTTTGAAATTAGAAGCAGGTTTCTGATTTTTCCTGGCTCACTGGGCACCACCGATATCTGATTGAATGCTGTGGTGAAATGCTCCGAGTAATTGCTCTTTTGGCCGCACACCATAAATTGAGCTATATTTGGGATGCCAAAAAAGCCGTGCCCCAATGACAGCAGATCTTGGGATCTTCATGATCACTAGGTTCAACAACAAAGCCTGATTATCTTACAGAAACAGAGCAAAGAGAAAAGAACCGAGAGTAATCCTTTGGTTTCAACGGTTCTGCTACTTCGACAGTCGTCAAGTATGTTTCGCTTGTGTTGATTGTTAACGCACATGGCCAAGTTGTCCGGTAGACTGCATTTCAGCTTCCGAGGTGACTTTACGTTGCACTTGGAATGCCATCCAGAAGAGAATCTAGGCCCTTGATACACCGTCCAATCAATGATGTGGACAAATATTTACACCACAGGACATGCGTACGGGTCCAACTTGGGCAGTGGTCATCAAGTCATTTTCAGGGCCTCGGCCTGCACAGCGACGCTTTTTTTTTTGATGATTCATTCTGATCACATACCGTTAGCCCCGCATTTGGCGCGCATATGCTTACAAGGGTTAATGTGCACTTTCCCTCTCCACCCATGAGCCTCGCAGACTGGGCCTCTGGCAAGTGTATAAGTATGAATCTCAAATTTCACATTTATTTATTCTATTCTTCTTTTTCTTTTCTTTTTTTTTTTTTTTTTTTTTTTTTTTTTTTTTTTTTTTTTTTTTTTTTTTTTTTTTTTTTTTTTTTTTTTTACTTTTTCCTTCAACCTTCACATTCCGCTAACTGTTTCCTTAGATCTTAATTCTACACGAGACCATAAGACTTCAATAATCTCTTCACTTTTGGCAGAGCATACAAACCACCAAGAAAGAGGTTAAGTTTAGCCTTACAATTGTATCAATTATGAATTCCGAGAAAAGAGCTTCAGTAACTTTTGTTTCACCAAATAGACAACGTGCTGTTTCCCAATCCGATTATAAATATACTACAAGTGATAGGCAAAACTCCTTTGAAGTTCTGTCTTCAGAGCTAAAGAGACACCACTCTGCGTCGGTGTCATCTGTGTCCTCACATATGTCAGACAATTCTGGCTCTGTTCCCAAATCGAACATGCATCACGGCAAGGAGGAGGCGGATTTGGAAAAACAGCTCATGATAAGTGCTGGTGGAAACAATGCAAAAGTGTGTTACTTCTTGTTGAAGATTCTTTTTCTCACTGCTGTCGTCTTGGGATGCGGTATTCTCGTGTTCTATGCTCTTTAGGTGGGATCAGATAACCCCCACGCGCCACAGGGTATTTAAGGATGAATTCAATTTTGATAAAAGAGAAAAAAAAACCCGGTGTTTTATTTTGAACATGACCCTCAGCGTATTGTGTATTATGGGGCTCTGTACCATATTGGGGTTTGCTCAAGTATTTGAGTTCTTGAACTACTTATTGGAAATTTTCCAAGGGCCACTGTCAGGATCTAGGTAGTCCGGCTGGTTAATATGTCTTGTGTATTTTAGTGATGATAAGTAAAGGTAGCAATCTCCAGAGGATATCGCTGCCTGTTTATATAGTTTCCATATGGTGTGTCTATAAGAGACGATTGCTAATAGAGGGATGACTAATGCGGGACGAGACCATAGACGAGTCACGTGAAGAGTTAGTCGAATGATATGAGGTCCCTAACATCCGCCCCAGTCTCGAAATAGGCGTAAGC
>JAJMHT010000010.1:127579-219580 GCA_030583145.1 Metschnikowia vanudenii | reverse complement strand
GAACAGCCTTTAAGCACGGGAAAACGAGGTTGTTAAAGAGCACTAAACTCAGATAAACAACGTAAAAATGTATTACGATTTATTTACGATTTACGAAAATTATGTCTTTGAAAATCGTAAATCGTAAGCCGTAAATATACACCATAAATCGTAAATTTCATTACGATTTACGTAAAATTACGCGAGCGCGCAACACTGGCTAAAACATCCTCAAAATCATAGACCCTTCTGCTTCTTTTGGAATACCAGGAATACTTCATTGGAAATAGTATATTTTTTTGGAAAAAAGACATTATTCACCGACCCAAATGGTCCTGTTTACGATACATTGAGACTTTAATTTAAACACTTTCACATCTCCATTGTTCCTTTTCACCATTGTTATTTTCCGTTATGCTTTCTTTACCCCTCCTCCAACAAGAAGTACAATAAAACTTACCCAAAGTGATTCCACGTCAGCGAGCATGTAAAATTCCCCAGAATCCTCACTGGTTAGGCTACTTTTTTTTTCGCATAAGGGCATGCCACATGCACTTAACATATGCCATGGATTGTTTTTTATGTGATGTTTTCGATCGCTTGAACTAAATTTAGAACAACGAAGAGGAAATTTCTGGATATGCAATATTTCAATTACAGCTTGTTCATATCTAGGACAAAACTAATCCCACACATGACTAGTAAATGAAAGCAAAGTTGCTGATCATGTTTAAAACCCTTCTGAAAGAAGAAGAAAGTCCTGTACGCAGACCTCTTGGTTGAGTTTTGACAATCCACCACTTCAGGGCTTCTTTAAATATAATCTGCTACTGGTTAGCTTCTTTTGCTTTTTGAAACACATGTAAGCCTCGTGTAAACGGGGAAATATGTGGGGAGAATTTCCTCATCATAATAATATTTTTGTTGGGGTTCTATTCAAAATGTTCACAACCATATGGGAATGAGGTTTCGATATGCTTATCTTATTTTTCATCACTTGGAACTTGACTTCTTTTGTTGGCTTGTACTTATTCTTTCCCCATTAAACCGCTCCAAAGTTAATGCCCAAAGATTGAACATAGGTCACTATGTTTGTGCTGCCAAAAAGGAATACCCCCAACTTTTTATGAAACATCCTTAATATATGGCCTGTAACTTCTGATCGGATCCGTGGCTCTTTTCCTTTGAGAAAGAAGTATTTTTGCGCTATTTAAGTTTCCGAAACCTTCGTGGCACACTCTTTGCATTGGATTTTCCAGTGACAGTGCCTTGGCGCCAAGCATGGTTGGACCACTTTATGTTTTTATAATCTTTTAAGAGTTAATAAATCAACCTTCGGGCTGAGAAGTCTGACTATGAAAATCAAAACTTTTTGGTCAGAAGTACTGAAATGGATTTTTGGAGCAGTAGCTCTTCCAACCCCACTTAATTTCCCATGATTTCATTTAAATGTGTTTTTTTAAAATGTGTTTTTTTTTTAAAAAAAAAAACATTGAGAAAGAAAACAACCCAATATTTCGTTATTCTGTAACATCACAAAAGTATCTTGGTAACTTTTGTACTTTAAACAAGTGTGTTTAGGTGTTTACCTGAAGCAAATGTGTTTTTAGGTGTTTACCTGAAGCAAATGTGTTTTTAGGTGTTTACCTGAAGCAAATGTGTTTTTAGGTGTTTACCTGAAGCTCGAATAGTGCACCTATGCTTGAGAATCTCACAAGTTACTAATACCCACACCCTGGGGTACATTTAGGGAGGCTTCCCCTGCAAGTATAATTAGAAAAACTTCAAATTCTCGAACCGTTAATATATGTCAAGTTTTACCTTCAGCTTGAGTTTATGGGTATGAGTGAATCAGTCTCTACTTCCTCTTTCTTGTGGCGAAGAGTGAAACCTGACACAAAACATGCGATTCTGGTTTGTTTAAGACGTTTCTTTGCATATCTGGAAACGCAAGTGATTTAATTTAGGACACAGTGTAATACTTCATGCTCTATCTAGACGTTCCTTTTTATTGGCCAAAAAGCGGATTTGTAATTTCATTTTCTGGTGGATTTTTCCTGCGGGATTTTCTTCATGTTATGTGCTCTTCAATTTCGTTGAGGAAGTTTTCTCTCTATGTGGCCACAACATCATTTTTGCTACTTTTAAGTTGGCCAGTTCCTTCATTCACTTTTCTTGTTTTCTAAGGTGAAATTACTTTTTCTTTGCAAAAAAGAATATTTTTCTTGGTAAAGAAATCCCTTCAAATAATGACATCCCTTCACATAATGACATCCCTTCACATAATGTTACCAGGTTATAGTGATACTATTCTCGATAATCTCAAAGTGTCTTTGGCTTTCATAAACACTTCAAATAATAGCTACCAAGCCTAAGACACCTTTCCACCATGAACATTCAATAAACAAACTTTTTTTTTTTCTTTTTTATTGCTACATCTCAAAATAATGGAAAACTCCATTTTTTCCTACCTCATTTGAATAACACCACAAATACAGACATATAAACCTTGGGATTTTAGGCCTGGGTCATTGGTTCCCCTCATTCGTGAAGGTGTTTTCGGATCAGTGGAAATCGTAAACCCAGAGCCTTATCTCTAGAATTTGCTCCGATATTTCCCTCTTGAAAACACCCAACGGGGAATAAAAGCTTGAGCAAGAGTTCATTCACTAAGATTATGGTTGTCACCGACCTGGCACATATTGCCCTCGAGAACTGTTGTGTAATTGTGAAAGCCGTTGTTTTGTAGACAATTTTCTGGATGTTGTTGAGTACCAACGACCTCAAGAGGTAAACTAAAACAAATACCATCTCACGACATGCCTGCAAAAGCATTAATAAATAAGATGGTTTGGGTCAGAAGGTTTGGGTCAGAAGGTTTGGGTCAGATGGCTTGATGTTCAAAAAGGTGTTTCTCGCGTCAACACTGCGTCCTAAACGGCGGGTTTTCAAACCTGGCTTGGTTGATTTTCGCGAGTTCGTTGTTCTGTTCATCTCATAGGTGCCACTGTTTTTAAGCCTATCACTTTAATTGACTTTTTTCTCTTTTAGCGCAGGCAATATAGCAAACATATAGATGATATCGCTATAAACACAAAACGTTCTTAAATCAAGACGGAAACTACGCGAGAGCACTAGTATCGCGCAGCCATCCTTACTACCGTCCTATCCTTTGGTTGCAAAGCACAACGCCAGCGATATTGTGGCGGTAACTTGGGGTTTTCGGAATTTCAAAGTGTTAATAAATATATTTCCACTAAAAGATCCCGAAACCCTATCAATCTTGAACAAGTTTCGCCGAGGTCCAAACTGACCACCTAAGTAGGTGTACTGGTGCATCCTGCGGTGGGAGGGAAATCGCTAACCTCTAAACTTTCCTTCACAGCTTCTGTCAGATAGAGTATAAGTGTTTGGCTAAAACACGGTGCTGGCTAAAACACGGTGCTGGCTAAAACCCTGCGAGCCCCCTTCTTTCCTTCAGAAACGCGTACTGCGTTCCCGGAAACCGCAATAAACCCCGGCTTTTCCGCATGTACTATTGGAAAAGCCATTTTTTAACTACTTTTTCTACTTAATAAGTTTCAATCTACAATCTTCATTCAACATCTTCCTACAATCTTCCTTCCCGCCTGTTTCTTTCGTCTTCTTACAATTTGCAGATTTATAACTATTTCTGACAGCTTCTGTTCTTTTGGTTTACGAGTCACTGACACAGCAATCGCATTCGATATCGTGAATTCATTGGTTTCTAAGTATTTGGAACTTCAAACTTAGATATAGCATATTGAATTGATGGTCGAAAGTTCGTTGGAACAACGAGAATCGCTAAACTTTCTATTGAAACACGGGGCATAACCCATTTATTCCGTAAGTCTTCTTCTGATAAAGTTCCACACAGTGTCTTCAAAGGAGATCAATTTTTTTTTTTTTTTTTCTCGTAGACGCTTCGGAAGAGGTTTCGTTTCTTCGGCTTTTGTTAAATCACCAAACATAATCTGAGTATGTCTGTAGTGCAAAATGACACAAATACACCCACAAATTTCCCGTCAGTATATTTAGCGTCTTCGATAAACGGCTTTCTGAAGTCAGAGTCAAATTGCTTAGGCCGGTATTGGCGGCGGTAAAATTCCGAAAGTTGACGGTCTTTTGGGTACTGGTTCTTCGTCCATGACAGTTTCTTTTCATCTTTCCACATTCACCTTTTCACTGTGGGTTGCTTTTACTTTCTTCTTTCAAAAAGTTGGAAATTAACCCACAAATAATCGTTCTGTGACTTTCCACTTTACAAATCACTTTAAGCTACAAATCACTTTAAACTACAAATCACTTTAAACTACAAATCACTTTAAACTACAAATCACTTTAAACTACAAATCACTTTAAACTACAAATCACTTTAAACTTTAAAGTCGAAAGGTGCTTTGGAGAAAGTATATCTTGGTTTGTTCATAAACATGTACAGTTCAGAGTATTTCATAAAACTTTTGGGAGTACCCTCGTAAACAAAAACTCTACATCCAGAAAAACATATAAATGGTATCCCGGGCTAGGCAAGGTTGTTGAAGTCTATGCAGCGTAAGACTAAGTGTACAGGAAACTCTTACTCAAATAAAGTGGCCATTATGGCTCGACCAGGATACTGAAACTGCTAACGGCAAATATTCTAACAATGTCTCCGTATTAGCAGTACAGTCTCCTTAACCAACTTCATTGACAACATTTTGGCTCCAAATATACTGAAATAAAGTCCCTTTTCAAATTGGTGGAGGCTTCTTCTCAGAAGCAAATTCAACAAGATCCCGCCACTTTTTCAAACCCTCAAATCAATCAAAAGGCTTTCCAGTAAAAGCCGCAACCCTCAAGGAGCTTGTAAGAAATTTTCCTGCTCACGTGCAACATTTTTCTCTAATTGAGGAAACTCCAAGAACAATGAAGAGCACATTTACTCACAAACTCGCGCACTTCTCTTTGGCTAGAGCCTCCCAAAGACAAGAGCTGAACCCAACTGATTGTTTTTTCAGCTCTCAAGATTTCATTGTTTCCCGGTGTTTTCGAGCAGAAAAGGTTTTGATTGCATTTAAACATCGGCAACTTCCGTGTCTTGTTCACCAAGAAACACCACAAATCCAACCAGTGGCTTTTGGTAATTTTCAAAGATTTTGCCAATGACGCTCAATAAAGGCATTTCATACATCAAAGCATAAACACTGTTGCCCAAGAGGTCATTTTCACTCAAAAGAACAGTTCTTTTTTTTTTTGGACAAAGCAACAGAATCTTCCAATAATAGAGCTTTTTAATTCTTTTCAATACAAAGGAGTTGTTCGGGGGTGTCTTTGTTGTCACACGAAAAACAACATCACTTAAGAGCAAATAACAAGATTGGAAGTCATGTCGACAATAGAAGGAAAATCCACATATAATTCACTGGACAAAATCCATCTTTCCTCGCACGACACGATTATAAATAGGGCTGCTTTCCTTGTTGCGTGACATTTACTTTTACATTTGTGGTTGAGCACGACAAAATGAACCCTTTACGCCTTGTTTTCCAAAGCTTGCCTCTCCTTTTTCTCTTGGTTTTTTCCTTTTCCCAAGTTTCTGGAGCAGTCTCGATGTGTGGAAAAGGTTTTCAATCTTCGGAACAACCCATGCATCCCCCAAATCTTCCTGGCGAACCCCCCAAGTCTCAATTATCCAAAAGAAACGATGACAAACAACCGTTGGCTTCAATAGTAGATGCTCTTGTATCCAGGTTGGGCGAACTTGGCCTTGACTTTTTGATCGACAGAAAGTACTTTGCAAAGTTAAAGGATCGGGGCAGAGAACGAGAGCTAGAGCCAATAGTCAACTGCAAGTACCGAATCATGCGGTCAAGCTTCCGGTTTCTTGCAAATATTGCCTACAGGGCCAAAGGAACAGACGAGGAAATTTTGCGACGTAAAGAAAACTCGGGCCAGATCCATGGCTTTTTCTACGAGCAACCTTTGGGGCTTGCTTTTCTTGGTGTCATTTGTGGAAGCACACATTGGCTCCCCGGAACACAGCATTCGAGTGCACTTGCTTATAAGCTCAAGGTCAAATCGCGCGAGGTGTTTAAAGCCGGACTTTCGGGTCGCTTGGGTCCTCAGGAGTACCTAGCGCAGGCGTGGGCTTCTCTTGATGACCAAACCACCGTCGGGGGAGTCACTGCGCTTTATGCCACCATTGATCCTGTGCAAAAAGTCACAATTGCTAATCTTGGCCCGGCGTGGGCGGGTCTTTACCGAAAAGGTGTCCTTGTCCACTCGACAACAGAAGTAAATCACCCAGATGGCAGCCCCTACCATCTTTGCAGAACCCATGGCGCTTTTAAGCCGATCCACAGTACAGACAAGGCAAACGACAGCGAAATATATGAGTGGCAGGGGCAAGAAGGAGATGTTTTTCTCGTGGTTTCCCCCAGTGTGCGGGCACTTCTTTCTCCACGGCAAATCTACGACTTCTCCACGACGTTCCAGAAGTCTGCCCACCTGAGCGACGAGTTTTTTGCTGCTAGCGTTGGTGTTATCGGAGGAGCAAGGTCGATAGAGACGGAGAATGCCAATACGGAAATGATGGCCATTGCTGTGAAGTTGATGTGAAGTTTGCTGGTTTTGGCTTTGCTGGTTTTGGCTTTGCTGGTATTGGCTTTGCTGGTATTGGCTTTGCTGGTATTGGCTTTGCTGGTATTGGCTTTGTTGGTCTTAAAAGCTTTAGTTAAAGGGTCAAATGGGGAAAGTACTGGCAGCACATATATGGTGGACCAGACTCCATTCTAAAGGTTTAGAATCCAATCAAGTAAAAAGAAAAAATGACACTTTTATTTATAACTGGGATACCAATTACCTTAGTGGCAAATCTGCTTCAAATCTGATCCGTGAGGTTGGACTTCAAAGAGCATAGAGTGCTTGCCCTTTAGGCTGCTTTTCTAATTGAAGCAAGTCAAAAAATCCAGGAAGGATGTGCTTCATTAGTCGCTGTAAAAGTCGTCTAGTCTCATAATAGCTTTCAAACAAGCCAAACAAAACAAGCCAAACGAAACACCCTGGACTAAACCTTTCATAATTGAAATTGCTTCTGCTTTATGATTTTGAGTCTTGGTGTGTATTTATGTTTATGCGAATACTTGTGTTCCAATCCAATTTCGCAGCCACCAATACGAGGAAAAAATCAGCCATACAGGAGCGGATTAAAACTATTGCTCTATTAAAAATATTTCATTGTTGTAACCGTTACTACCACTTATAATTGCCAGCATTGTTTCAATCTTTATTCTACCCTTTAAGTCATGGTCCCTTTGATACGACCCGAATTCCGCTGGTTAAACGTAGACAAGCCCTGCTTATACTCTACAGTAACACTATCAAAAACTGCATGGCTTACATACAGACGATTACGAATATCGGGTTTATCTATTAACGTGGCTTTTGTCTCTCGGCATGAGATGAATATGAGGATTTTGGAAAACTAAGATACTTGTACTATACTTTTTTGTGGGTGTACATTTCTTGCCACTTCATAAGATTGAAAAGTGAGAGTAATTCCTGGAAAATTATGTTTCAAAAAAACAGGCAATATAACTACTTTCTCATACTTAGTTCGAGTTATTCTACAATAAAGTTGCAGGAATGAATTACTTAAACAAAAACACCCACCCAAAAACACCCACCCAAAAACACACAAAAACTTCTGTTTCGTTGAAAAGTTGTCAGACTTTGAAGCTTATTCCTAAAACACAGTTCAACCTAGTTCCTAAACTTTTAACCCATTCCCCTGGGGTAAAATTGGTTAATCCTTCTTTCGGAAAACAGGTGTTTCTATATATGCCAAGCATTGGTTTAATTTTTATGCGGTGGGGATATTCCAATATCGTTACCTGCAAATCCTTTGCATTTATGATGCTTTTACTCGGGCTAGTTCGTCCATATTGTACTTTTTTCTCCCGTTTCTATATATAATCGAGGCTCTGGATTAGATCCTCCCTCATTCCCACTCCTCATCACCATAACACTACCCCCGACACTCCAGACACCCTGCTTAGGTGAGGTGTCGTTAGAATACTCCCACAGTGAAGCGTGGTCGCAAAGAAGTACTATTGTATAGCATCACAGTAGGCCTCACCTGAATAAATATTGTTTTGGTGAAATCCCACTCCACGGTTACTGAAAAGAGCTCTTTTGATGGATTGCTTCACGTCCTGATACAAATATCACCTCTACTGTGTTCCACCTAATGCAACAGCTGGTGCATTGCGGAAGGGGAATCAGAATCAGTTTAATCCTAACTTGTCATGCGTGGCACTAGTGTTACTTGTATGGTCCAGGATCCAGGAAACTGATGCAAGACATACCAATCCCCGGATCTGGATGTATCGGGAACAACGATCATGAAAGTTTCGCTTAACAAAAGTGGTCTTTCTTTTAAATGAGTACATTTAACAGCTTCTGTGGCACTAGTGCAAACCCTCATGGAAGTGACAAGTTCAAAATAGCCTTTGAGACGAGCATCTTGTGTACAAACTCACAATGACCCTTGTTTCAGTGTCTTTCCTTAAGGATTTTCAAAGACAGCAATTGAGTCGTTGTTAAGTTTATATGATGTTTCGGCATCCAACCCAGATTTTTCCTCTGCATAACACAATTTTTTGAGAGGGTTCCAAAGAATTCATATAGTGGGCCTGGTTTTCATATAGTGGGTCTGGTTATGTATTTTTTAGAAAAGACATGTTAAACATAAAACGGGACTTTACCTGCTCAAAAAAGCTTTATCTTGATGGAAAAATCTTGGTGGATTCAATCTTCCTTCACACCCTCTCGAAAAATTAAAATGGGTAGTCAATCAAACTCGCCGAGAGAAAACGAAATGAGTTCTGGAGTAGGATATTTTTATTTCTCCATGAAGCCATTTCCTACTTTCCAAAACACCACCATTATGGCTGTCTTTGCCTTTCAGATCATAGCACTAGTCATTGTTCGGAATCAACTCGCCGTAAGTCAAAGAGCTTTTTTAGAGCTGTGTAATCTTGTACTACTGAGTAATAGGCATAATCTTCGTGCAAGAAAATATAAGAATATTACTTTTCATCATCACTTTTTTGTAGTGTATGATATTTGACCCAATGTTATTCCAGCTCGCAATAGACTCGCTATTGGCCGCCAATGGGGCTCTTACCCATAGCCTTCACTCTGTGTGCGTTTGTAGAAGAAACGGGGGTTAGTCTAGTGGTATTTTAGAGGTTTCAAGGGTGATTATTCTTCTATTCATAGTCACTTTGCAAGAAAATGTTAGAATATTCCTATTAATTAGAGTTTACTAGTAAAATATTCTTAACTTTACATGCTTAGAATATTGTCATGACTATTCCATGAGAGGTGATGCCTATAGACATCACAGAGTGTATTGTGATTATGATAGTGATATTAGTATTCTGACGCGGTGGGTGATGATTTTACAGTAACTCTTTTAATTTTGAGTCAGTGGCATTATCAGTCAACTTCTTTGATCTCTTGTTGGGATCTTGTCACTACATCCTACATTAAGGTTCAAAATGTGCACTTCAATTAGAAAATAGGGATTATTAGCTAAGGCAAAGCAGTTTACTTCTCCAAAACATCAGCATCGTACTTTTGCTTGAACCAAGCAATGGACTCCTCTTGGTTGGTCTTGTGGGAGTTACCAATGACACCTCTGGCTCTCTTTCTTCTGGCGACTCTAGCACCGTGTCTGCCCATGACAACGTAAAAGTCCATACCGTAGATACCAATACCTGGGTCGTACTTGATACCCAAGTCAATGTGCTCGTCAATACCGAAACCGAAGTTACCGGTGGCAGAGAAGTTTCTCTTCTTCAACTGGAACTCCTTGACTCTCAAACCTCTCTCCAAGATCTCCTCGGCCTTTGGACCTCTGACGGTGACGTGGACAGAAATCTTTTCGTTTCTTCTGATACCAAAAGTTCTGACAGTGTATCTGGCCTTAGATTGGACTGGGGTCTGACCGGACAACTGCTCCAACACCTTGGAGGCTCTGGTCAATCTGTCACCGGACTCACCGACACAGATGTTCAAGACCAATTTCTCGATACGCAACTCACGCATAGGGTTTTGAGCGGACATTTTGGGCTGTTTGTATAGTTAAAGGAGTAGACGGAATTTTCCACGGTGCTAAATTTTTTCTGGTAGCAGCCTCGGCTCTGCGCGCACGATGGAGACAGTGGGGCGCGCACGCATTTTCGTGGTCACGTGGATGTGTGTAGGGCTTAAGCCCCGGGGATCCGCCGCGCCTTCCGGGCAACGGTGCACCAAGCAAGACACATTACTCCCGTTAGCACGGCTGGAAGGTTTTAGGGGTGGTTGATTAATCCAATGGTGTGTGGGATGTTTCTTCATCTCTGCGTGAGTTTGGTTACCTCCGTGATATCACGTGTAAGTATTTTGAATGAAGTGACTAAAGGAATCTTCAAGTTTCCAATTTGACCAAACTTGTATTCTGCAATATTTCTGTCTGTTATTACTCGTGCGGAATAATACATTTTGAGCTTCTAAGGCTGCCACCTGATACAACACGTTAGGGTGTTATAGGGGAAGCCCAGCATCAGTATGGAGCTTCCTTTTCTTGAAACTTAAGTTGCACAGACTACGAACGGACATCCTTGGTGTCTTCGATGTGTCGTTATTCATCCTTGGTGTCTTCGATGTGTCGTTATTCATCCTTGGTGTCTTCGTTGTGTCGTTATTAGATTGATAATTTCCGTTTTACGCTCAACTGGTTTTGCAGAACCACTTTGGCCACAAGGAAGCAAACTACGACAGTTTCTGTCCCTTCCAAGCTGAGAAGCTTTAGTTTCTGTCCCTACGCTACACCCACACGCTACACCCACACGCTACACCCACACGCTACACCACCCAGACCTTACTAACTCTTATGGCGCCCTAAAGACCCGGCAATATCATTTTCTAAAAATTCTTCAACTTCTTTCAGTTTCACTTCTTTTGCAGCTCAAGTGCATTCGGATGGCCTTTTCGAGGCCTCCTTATACCGTGCGCGTTTCGCGAAAACCAAAATCTCCCGACTTAAGTTGCACCCATCACGAACAGTGCTATTTAGACAAAGGGTGTAAAAGATCAAAAGTTTTGCGTGTCAAGTCCCCTGTTTAATTTCTAGTATTAATCTTGTTGTGATGATAACGCAGAGAACAAACAAAAATAAAATAAAATAAAATAAAATAAGCAACTTTACTTCTTGAGCGCAAGCATCAATAAGTCTCGTTTTTCCTTCTTACCATAAAGCTATATTTTCGGAAAGCATTGTGTTCTGTGTGGGGTATAAAACTAGTGTCGAAATACTTCTTCCGGCTACTCTTTTGATCTTACCTGATCTAACCAACATGTCAGCACAATCCTCTATGATAATTCAACGGTATGTGATATTTATACAAATATCCAGAAACAAACAAAGTTTCATCAGTGTTTTGGAACTACCCACGAGAATGAATACATTTGCAATCATTATTGTGCTCTTCGTAAACCAATTGTGATGTTAAGAATACGTCGGTGCACTACACCATGGGTGGAAGGCAATTCTTCTCACCTCTCCTAGAATCTGTTAGTACTGACCTTTCTAGACCTTAGATTTCACGTCTAGTTGGCCTGTCAATTATTGACTTTCATGGCCCCGATATCTTAAATCAGCAAACCGAGGCTAGCAGATTTGAAATTTGACAAAGTCAACGACAATACCGTTACCACGATTACTTTTTGAAAGATGTGACAATATTCTATCTTTTTTCTTCCTTTTTTTTTTCTTTTTTCTTTTTTTCGTTTATTTCCTTGGTTTGTTCGTAATTTTTGTTTATTTACTTACTTCATCTCCCATAGAGCAATGATTTTGACAAAAGAATTCTCAAACGTACCGGGAAGTGTGTCATAATATGGCCCACAGTATAACGCACGGGGACTCATAAGAGTCATGTGGTCCTCCTCTTCTTTCGAGTATGTTGTTTCATGCAACATAAAGACATCGCATTCGCTTATCGAACCCCCTGTCCATTCAAGGACTTCCATAAATCAGAAACACGCGTCTCATTGACTAACTTTCTTTTACATTCACCCATCAACGTTGTTGAAAGACTTCTCATTCTCCTTGATCTCATAGAATATGTCTCCCACATTGTGGTTGCCGTGGTACACCCATCCGTTCTCCGTGACGTGGTACAAGTTGATGGACCCACCGGAAAAGGCATCTCTGTGAGCAGCAGCCAAGATCGACCGTTTTCCCAAATATAAGGCCTCTTCCACGCTCAAATCCCAGTTGTACTCGGAGTCCAAAACACCGTAGGCAAATGTCTGTCCAGACCCCACACAGAACATATCTCCCTTCATCCGAGTGCCGTCCGAGTCGACGTAATAGATGGCTGGACCCTCCTTCTTCGTGTAGCCGCAAACCATAGTACCCATGGACAAGCCCATGCCTTTATACTGGTATACCAAATTACCCAAGATTTTGGATGCAGCAGCAACAGAAATCCGCTCCTTTTCCCTCAATTCGTGTAACCTGCACTGCGTGCCCAACCAAGTCTCCCAGTACTGGCAGTCGGCGGCACCTCCGGCCATTGTTCCCAACAAAAATGGATTGATCCGGATGACCTTGTTGACGGTCTGTGACGCCACCCAATTTCCTGCGGTGGCACGCGAGTCGACCGCCACCACAATGCCTCCTTGAAACCGAAACGCCAAAGTCGTGGTTCCGTGGGCGATTTTGATCTTGCAGTCTGGGTTCAGCGCATGGTCTGTGTGAGCACGCAAGAATTCCGCTGGCTTTGAGATCTGGGGCACTTCAATGGACGGAGCCAAGTGCAATTGAGGAGAAGACCCGGCCAAATCGCCACTTGCTCCGGCAAACTCGTTGTGAAGACGCGATTGTGTCGCGTGTGTATATTGGCTGGCAATATTATTCATGGTATTGTGTTTTTGTCGTGACTTCAATGGGATGATATGGATGTGTTGCTGGGAATATAACCAAGACTCAATAGCAAGAACTAGATACGTGAAATGGGTTTGCGTGTATCACGTGACTGTGTCTTATTATCTGTATTAATAATATGTGTGTTCTTAGGTGTTGTGATAGAACGACCGCAGATTTTAACTGTTTATACACAATAAGGTAGTGGCTCTGTGGAAACTCTATCTGTAGTTGTGAGACCACCACCAGGAGCGAGACGTCGCCACTGCGTTGAGTTGAGCCACGTGACGAGGTTTGAAACTCTGTGCAGGACATATCAATTGTTTTTAGCATCAAAACCGCTTCACATCACATTTGGGTGGCAACCAACCTTCCACAGAAACGTTTTTCATAGGCATTCGCCCCCCATTTTTGTTTTGCGTTTTCTCGTATGAATTTCAACCGCTGTTTGCATCTACACGCACTTATGAAGCCACCGCCCTTGGTGATTGAGCTCTTGGTGTTACGCATGGGTGCGAAATCGTAACCTGATATAACCATGCGAGCCTCGCAACCTCTTGACTAATATTAGTGCAACCGTCCCGGTAACAGTGTAGTTCCCTCATATATTAGACCCATGAGATACCCTCATCTTCCTACTTCTGTTCTTCCTCCTTCATCTTTCTTCCTTCTTCTTTCTTCCTTCTTCTTTCTTCCTTCTTCTTCCTTCCTTCTTCTTCCTTCCTTCTTCTTCCTTCCTTCTTCTTCCTTCCTTCTTCTTCCTTCCTTCTTCTTTCTTCCTCTTTTTCCTTCCTCTTTTTACTTCCTCTTTTTCCCTTCCTCATTCAACTTACTCGTCTATCTTCACAACCTTCTTCCCCTCGGGGTCCACTTCTTCATTAGGTCGCTTTTCAGCTTGTCTGGGCTTGCTTGCGACATATTGTGGCGGTTTTGATAATTTTCCCGGCTTGGTAAAGCTTTGTGGTTTCGAGAGACCCACATACGGAGCCCGTGATAAACCCAGTCCCCCTGAGGGTGGACCTAGTGTGGAGGGTGTTTGTGCTCCTGTGCCAGCACTTGTAGTACCAAAAGACGCTGGGTTTCTCTGTATATGACTCAATGAATCTGGCATTCTGGAGGGCGAGTTTCCGGGCTGTGGAGTCTGGGCACGGCTGTTCTGACCAGATAGTATCCCTTGCTTCTCTTTAATGGATTTGGTCAAAGCAATGTCCAAAATTTTGCTCACTTGCTGTGGAGCTTTCTCCACCAAGAAACTCAACGCATTATCCCCGCACCCGGCCTTTGATCCAATGATATTCACCTGAGCAATCGTAGTAGCCAATGCCTTGGTGATAATCTCGGTAGTCACTGTAGTATTGTAGGAAAGATTTCTCGCCTTGTACAAATTGAATAGCTCTTTTTGTAGGTATATCAACGACTTCTTGGTGTCGACATTCATGGTGGACAGAGATGCTGGAACCGGTGTCGATGCTGAGGTCGATGAAGGAGGTGTACTTCTAGCCGTAGGTGCTGATGTTGTGGCTGCCCCTGATGTTGACACTAGGCCTGATGTTGCCGGTGAGCTCGATGATGATGGATATGCACTTGGTGGTCGTTGTGGGGCCGGACGGCCTTTATGATTAACTGAACTAGTAGAACTGGGTGGTTTGCCTAGTTGTGGCACGGGATTGGGTGATCCGAGTGATGGGGGTGCCTTCGCCCTATTGGCCGCAAGTTGGTCCTTAATTGTACCATGGTAGCGTTCTGACTCCAGTGTGGGGGAGCCTGCGTCCGGTGTTCTTATTTCTGGTGCTTTTCTTTGGAAAAAGAGCGGAGATTTGTTGAATGAATGTTGACCATCTCGCTTTATTTCACTAGCAATTTCCGCAATGGACCTAGGCCTCTGCAAGCTGGATCCATTAGTCAAGTTTGTTCCCATAGAGATAGTGCTTCCAGGGATTGGATACCTTGTATTATGAGCACTATCTGCCGGCACATATGGTTTACCAAGATGACCATATGTGGGGATGTTTTGTCGCAGCCTATAGTCAGTAGCCCTCATAGACATCTCCCTGGACTTTGCCATGGCCACTTCTTGTTGTTTTTTCCTGGTTTTCTCCTTTTCCTCGACATATGCATGATCAATGGCCCAAAGCCATTCTGAATCTATCTCGGGCTTGCTGATTGCAGTGAAAGTTTTGTTAAACTTCACGTTGTGCGTGACGGGAAATTGCCAGCCATCTGGGCAATACTTATAATAAGGAAAGATCTCCTTGATTTTCTCGTGGATTTCGTTGATGGTGAATCCTTTCTTCTCAGGGGTTGTGCCGCGTAATACAGTAGATATCATCGCCAGGATGGTCACTGTGGGTTTTGTCTTGAATTGGTCGGGAATATCCTTGAGATTCTGCATTTTCGCAGGTTTACGGAAAGAACCGTCTTTTCTTCGGAGTGGGATCTTGGGTTTAGAGCTTGGAGGCTCAATGGACTTGAAAACGCAGATTGGAGGGTTCTTCTGAACAGCTACATTGATCGTGATTGAACGGAATGGAATAATCAGCTCCGTCGCAGGCACGCTGCTTATTGTCTCCACTTCAACCTCGAGCTGAGGCGGTGGAGGACGCAGCATTGGGTTATACATCGGACCCGGGTATCCAGAATATGGGTAACCAGGAACGGGTGGCATGCCATATCCCAGGGGATGAGACGACAGCACTTGGCTTAACCCCCCTGGGCTTTCCATGTGTCCGAGATGTGTTGGTTGACCAATTTGCCCCGCTGGCCCAGTATGCCCGGTAGGTCCGATGGCGCTCATTTGTCCTATTGAACCAAATTTTCCCATTTGTCCAATTGTCGCGCCCGTTCCCATCTGTCCCATTTGGCCCATTTCGCCCATTTGACTCACTTGACTCATTTGACCGACTTGTCCAATCTGTCCAATTTGGCCCATTGGTCCCATTGGGCCTGTTTGCCCTATTTGTCCTATTTGATCAGGATGGCTTGTTTGCCCACTTTGGGGAATATGTCCCAATGAAGGCATCTGTCCCGCTTGTCCTGTTGGTCCCATTGAACCTATTTGGCCTGTGGGTCCTGTTGGTGGAGTTGATACGGTGGTCCCAGTAACACCCGTCGGAGCCGTCGTTCCTGTCTGCCCCGTTTGTCCCACTGACGGTCTACCGTATATCCTGCTTGAAGGGGGTTGGATCGTTGCAGGTTTCCCCATTCTGGGGCCCGCCACAGGTTTTCCAATGAGTGACAAGCCACGCTGAGCATCTAGCGAGTCCAAATGCTGGAGACTGTTAGTTTTCGATATACCGATTTTCCCAAGAAGAGGAAATGAAACCCCTGTTAGCGATTTTCTTCGGTGCTCATCCTTGATGTGGACAGCTTCGGATTGTGCATCGATAAGAGGGGCCAAGGAAGCCACCTCTTGGTCGAGAATGTTGATATCCACAGCGAGGTCTTTTGGTAGTTTGCTGGGGACATTTTGGGGAACGTCGTCATCTGCAATAACCACGCCCTCCCCAAGGTTATGCTGTTTCACAAGCTCGTCGATCTCGTCCTCCTCCTTCTCGATCTGAGCATGTGTGAGGTTTGTTGAGGTATGCAAGAGTCGGTCAACGTCGTCGTCCAAGAAATCCGCATCAAAATCGTCACCATTTTCGCCATTGTGATTGGTGTCCTTGTTATCGTTGGATATAGGGTCTTCCTCTGTGGCGTTGAAGGTCTCGAGCTCTTTAAGAAGATCATTGATTTCGTCATTCGACGAAGACGCCAAAGACTTTCGCCTGGCAATAGATAAGCGCCGCACAAGATCAGCCTTGGAGTTACGGCGGGCTGTAGCAAGGGACTTTTTATGTGGGTCTATAACCAGCACGGATTTCTTGGAGCCCCGTTTCGGAGACGCCGGGCCCAGGCCCAGGTACAAATTACTGCGTAAGTTTAGCGCGTCTGTGGGGTTGAAGAACTTGGAGGGCGTGCCCTTGGAGTCGTCTGCATCGGCAGCCTCGATTGAAGGTAACACAAAGGTGAAGGGGATGTCGCCGATCTGGATCTTGGTGCTATCTAGTAAAGGAACCGTGATACCTTTGGCAATAAACAGGTCGTCCACAAACGCACCGTTGCGGCCCAAAACCGAGATCTCGAAACGCTGGGTACCGAAATTATAGAAGATCTTGGCGTGTCTTCGAGAAATGGCCTTTTTAGAACTTAGGTGCACGTCCACAGAGTGGTGTGCCGACAGAAGAAACTCCTGGCTGGACTTGCGTCCCAAAACCACCTGGAGAGTCTGCACAAAGAAGGTGTAATGGTCGAAATCGAGCCGTGCGTACGCAGAGATACGAGACGTTTCTTGCGGTTCATCCTGGGCAAGCTCCCCGGGCGACGCGCCCATCTGTGGGCTGCTGGGTTCCGTGATTGCTCGTAGCTGGGGCAGTTGTGCGGGGCCGTTTTGAGGGTCGGGATCCACGAGCTTAGACGCCGAGCTGCGCTGGGTGTTTTCGCTGCTAGGCCAGCTCATGGTTCATGCAGACGTGGAAGATGCGCTGGGCGTGATTTCAACGCGTTTTGGTGGTGTTGTTGTGTATTTTTTGTGTGAAGTAGTGCTGCTAAAGATTCCACAATCAGATCCAGACACCCAAAATCACGAGATGTTTATCTTGTATGCGTGGGGATATTTGAACCAGTCCAAACTTGATTTTATTGCGCCAGAGATTTTCCCGTTTGTCTTTGTGTGTGGCAATTTCACTTTTTGGGGGGGTATCGACTTGCGTAAGAAAATTGTCTCCGACTTTTGCCAATGGCCTTTTTGCTTTTAACTGTATTAAGTGCCTCGCAGATAACCAACGTGGGAGATGCCTATGCGAAAGCGATGTTTTCTCGCTCATCTCCTTTGGTACAGGAGGCGTGAAATGGAAGCAAGAGGCCAAAGACGAAGCTGAGGCCAAAGAGGAGACTTAAAGCGAGGAAAGGGAGGAAGAAATTTGTTTGAAAAATAAAAAAGGGTAAAAAAGAAGTTAAATAAATAGCATCAAAAAAACCCAGAAAGATTGTGTTTGTGAGAATTATAAAGGATCAATGGTAAGTTACATAGCCTTGAGTTCGGTAAACTCTGAGAGCTTACTTGGTTGCGAGAAGTTGTTTGGTAAGTGAATTCGAACATTAAGTTTTAAGCTACGTCCAAGATTTTTTTTGCAAGATTCATCCAAAGATTTAAATCTTCTTGAGTCATTCGTTTAATGCTCGAAAGTTGGGAACCAGCAGGCTGTTTTGTCAAGTTTTTCTCAAATTAAATCACCGCGAACTTTTGTATGGGGCAATTAAGCGTTGTGCGGGACACTAGGAACTAATTTTTTGAAGAAGACATCTAGCCTCCGCCATCTGTATGAATAATCTTCGGGCGAGTGAAATTATGAACAGTTGAAACGCTCATCACTTGAATATGCGTCGCACATTTTTTTTTTATTAGACCTGGTGTTTTGGGCGTGAGCACATCACTCTCCACTGCTCGAATACGTGACGAACTGTGAACTTTGGGGCAGCACTTTACGATTTTCGAATCTTTGAGAAATTGTAAACCAAAAGCTTTGGGGTTAGTGCCAATCTTCTTGAACTACCAATAATTTCTGATTTTTGGGTCAAAAATCGTGGAAGCTTGAATCTATTAGTTATTTGTGATTCTGCTCTTCAATCATTTCAGAAGATTATTTCTTCAGAGTCCTACGGTGGTAAAGTATGAATATTTCGCTGACATTTTCTTCAATAAAAAGAACCATGCATACCTCTGTCTTAAGATAGTGACAATTAATTTAAATCTGGAGTCAGTGGTAGCAAACATAAACATGATATCGTTATAAAGAACTTTTTTTGAAGGTCGGAAATTCCCGACGGGCATATCGCACAGCCATCCATACTGTGGACCCAACCTAATTTCGAGTGGCGCCAGTGTACAAACCCAAGCCTTGAAAGCACAAAATTTTCAATTTTCAATTTCCGAAGTTAGAATTAATCTATTAATGAAAACTAAAATTAGAAAAATCCAAAATTGATCAAATTTGATCAAAGTTCGCCACGGTCCAAACTGGTGATGTAAGCTGGTGTACGGGGGTGCCCCCATAGTCCCAAGTATCAATTTATTATGTCCGAAAAATATATGATCCCGTGCAACCTCCCGCTTGATGTAGCGAGAATAGTATGCGAATCTTTTTATGAAACACTGGGAACCCAGTACAAGCTTTTCAGGCCCATGGGTTGCCCTTTGGTTGATCTTTGGCTAATCCTACTGGAGAAGGCAATAACCTTCCCTAGTAGATGGTCACGATGTATTGAAACAAACGAGGGTCTGCTTTTTATTCACCCTATTCAGATGATCTTGTTCAGACCCCTTATTGATCAATCATATGACCGACCAAGAGTTTCATTGATATAAGCTCCGATATCCTGTTCTAGTGGTCGAAACGATGTTGATGTACTGTTCTTTTTAAGATTTAAGGAAAATATTCTTCCAAGAAAAATTTTACAAGAAAAAATAGAAGATTCCGACTCAACCAGTTATTTTCTTTTTTTACTAATTAATAAATTTACCGGCGTATTTCTATGGCATTCCCCGACTAGAATATTTGTTCTCATAGACGCTTCTGAAGAAAGCCTAAACAAAAATTGTTATCTTTTTGAAGACGAATTAATCCGTTAGAAACTATACAGAAGCAATGATACCTTTCGATAAAAGAAAGAAATTTTCAATGATTTAGAATTGAAGACGGAGTTAAAAACGAAGACAAAAAAACCATGGAAAGTGGTTGAAAGTAAGCTCCATGGTATTGACAACTTGAGTTTTTGAATTGATTCTTGAGAACTGATTAAATGCTGATTGCAGAACTACCACTTTACCAGTGACTATTTGGCTTTACTTGATTGACTCTCCAAGCACTCCTCTATGTAAAGTCATGGTGATTGGGTAGGCCTGGGAACGCTTAGGTGGAGTAGTTATATTCTTATGTGGACTGTCCCCTAATATCGAGTATCCCCTAATTTCAAGTGTTTTCTTGGAAAAAAAACTGGTTAAATTTGATAATCAAAACATTGTCATAATTAAGGGACTTCTGAGTGACAAATCTCCGGTGATCAATTAACCAGTACTCGGTGAATTACTCTCGCTATCTCCACCTCTAGATGAATCTAAATACTAAAGAATTTTGGTTGATGATTTTTGGGTAAGTGGAGTTAGTGTACTTGGTTTTGTTTTTTGTTTTTCGTTTTTCGTTTTTCGTTTTTCGTTTTTTGTTTTTCGTTTTTCGTTTTTCGTTTTTCGTTTTTCGTTTTTCGTTTTTCGTTTTTCGTTTTTCGTTTTTCGTTTTTCGTTTTTTGTTTTTTGTTTTTCGTTTTTCGTTTTTCGTGTTTCGTCTTTCGTCTTTCGTTTTGGTTCTTGCGGGGTCTTTGGTTGGTCTCTCGGGCCTAGGAACGATTCTTAGACCCGAAAGAGTGTCACTTCGGTGTTTTACTCCTTTGAAAAGACCTCATTTTGCCTATTTTCTTTGAGTGCTTCTTGAAAATTGAAGTTGGGCAAGAGCTTCCTTTGCTTGATTACAATAGCTCAATCAGGAAGAAAAAAAAATAGTTTCTTCTAGTACCTCGTGACCTTCTAACTTGTATTACTCACAGTCCCCCTTGGTACGCGCGGGTGGCCCTTGGGCTGTGTTTATTCCAATAAGAACCTTTTGTTAACGGGTTTTCGTGACACTCCCAGTTGATGGCCTTTTGTAATGTAACAAAGTATTCATGTAGTGTATAATGCATTTCAGGTGAGGCTAGGTAAGTAAAGAATGTGGAAATTAAGTTTTTCGCACTAAAGATGCAAAAGTACATTTTAGAAAAACAACATTTAAAATTAGACATTAAAAAAAACAAAACATCAGAAATTACCTAGAAAGACAAAAGAATTTTTTCTCTTATTAGGATATTTCATAAACCCAAACATTCCTTCAGTGTATGGAAAAGTTTGGCTGGAGTCATTCCATGGACTTCTGTTGGACATTATGGGCGAGGAACTGCAGAGAAGCACACTCATAGACTTCAACAGGGGCAGCCAGTAAATTGCAACGGAGGGGGTTCGTATATTGGAGGCATTCTACCGAAGAGTAAGTCACCCACTGGTTGTGTAGTGAGATAATACCGAACGAGTGGCAAAAGAATCCTGTTATACCGAAACACACTCGTGGTAAACATATGGGCTTGTCATCAACCATGGGATCATGTTCTATTATCCACACACCAACATAACGCCATTCACTACTGGCAGGGCCACCTCAGGGTAGTCTTGGCATAAAGTTGTAGTTTTTAGGCCGAAGTATTCAGGATGTCCCAGTATCAAATTTTCTTTTTCCCTACCACGTATTCCGGGTAACTTTGGAGCCATACTATACACGATACCGTTTAGACTCAAGTAATGTCTCAAAGCCTCAGGAATCAGACATCATTTACAGTCCACGAGCAATCCAATGTGGGGAATACTGAGAAATCTGCCGCACCCGCAACGTTTGTACGTTCTCCAGCCGCAGAAAGTTCAAAACTATTGTATCGGGAAAAAAAGCCAGCTTTTTTGTTCGGGTACCTAGGACACAGGCAGTTCCATTTTGTGCAAATTGACGAGCAAAGAAAGAAAGAAACCATCACCTTACAGGGTTGAAGTGAAAAGACCCCGTGGCTGTTTGGGTTCGCAGAACCCAATACCAAGCTATGGAAAGCTTACCACTTGGTTTGAAAAAAAAAAAAACCACATCCTACGTCTTTATGGTTCAATTTGGTCATTTAGGAATCATCCCCTAATTTTTGCTTCTATATTTTCTATATTTTCTATATTTTTTCTTATTTTTTCTTATTTTTGGTGGGCTGATGGTATAACGATACTTCTCAGTCAGTCACCCCATACATGCAAAGCTAAAGGAAAAGGTTTTAAGTGGGGTTTAGAAAAATCATCAGGCTTTACTAGCGGGAATTTCTTTTCCGAAAAGAATATTGATAATTTGGGCGCCTACTGTCAAAATTTTGTCTGTTTCGGTGTCGAGTGCTTACAGCAGCATGTTCGAGACTTGGGATGGGCCGAGAATTTGAGGAACACTTGTTCATTTTATTGGTTGATAATGGAGAAATCAGCAAGAAATGATGTTGTTTTTTGTTTAGGTTAGAAGGGTCAAATCAAGAATTTGGAAATTGTAACTCTCATATTATATATAATCACAGGTTTGAAGAATTGGGCTTTTGGTGTTGGTATTTCGGATGTTCTTGTTCAGGCACGTGACCCAAGATTAGTTTCTTAAGTTATCCACAAGTGCCAAAAGTGCGAAAGGCAAAGAGTTGCAGCCGTTTTATGCTTGATAAGATTTTTAAGAAGCAAAAAAAAAACTGATGAAATAAATGCAATAAAAATGTCTCGTCGATGATGCTGGATTTTGAAGATGTAATATCACACATGTACTCATGTGGATTTGGAACTTTTGCTTGCGAAAACTTGGGTTGAGGCAAGTCACGTGCCAAGCACGTGTTTAACACGTGACCGGATCCCAAGCCGACAAACCCTCTGGCTGTGTTGTTTGGGCCCGAGAATTGGTTCGAATTTGGCCAAGGCATAGAGTGAGCATCACCACCAACATACGCAGCTGTTTTAATTCTCGACAAATACCTTAAAAATACCCAGTAGCCCTGAAAAAACCTCATTTTATGGACTTTTTTGATAACATCACGTGACTCGCCTAAACCACGCCAGTTTGCCCTCGCTTAGTTTGATTGTGGTCACGTGACGGACCAATTCAACAATACACACAAAAACATAACCACAATATGTATTTTTATACCTTTTGTCACTGAACGCACAAATATTCCAAAAGGGCATAAACACTACGAAATACTTTATCTTAGTGCAGTAAAATTTGGATAACTGGATACATTAAAAACGCGAATTTTTATCCACTTAGCCAGGATATCCAGATACGCAAAATTTGGGATGTTTTCTTCATGGAACTGTTTAAAATAATAAAAAAAAAACAGTGGATGGGATAGAAAAAGGTGAACCCCATATGATTAACTAGTTAGAAAATATTTTTCTCCTTGTTTTTGCCAAATATTCGCTTTTCAAAAATTTCCAAAATTTGAATTCTGTGCGCATACCTATTGTAAAGCATGTGCCCGAAATAAACATCAAATGGCCTTCTTTTTCACAAATAAAGACTTGAAGGCATGTTTAAGTTTAAAATACTAATTATTATCAAGGCCAGTCTATTGTGGAAAAATTTTGATTTTTGGTGGTTTAGTTAAAAAAACGGAACTTCCTGTATACAGAGCAATTGTTACTACAAGAAAGGGGATTGAAACACTTCTTGTATCATTGATTTCTATCCCATGAGTTCAAAACGAATATCTTGATTAAAGACGGAGAATTATATATTAAACTTTAACTCCACTAGATAAAATTTCTCTTAATCGAGGTCTTCGGAAAAAACTCATCCACTTCCACCATTTAGCTGAAGGATAAGGGTTGATAGACTGGATTCTAACTTGATCGACACACTGAAAAATGCATGTGGTACCCTACGGAAAAGAAAAGTTGCAGTCCCACAAGGAAGCTTTTGAGTTTCAGAAAAAATGGGATTTTCGAATAACATCTCATTTTGAACACTCTTTAAGCAACTATCTTCAAATACGTGTTTTCAATGTATTTTGACCAATTAATTCTCATTCATCCGGGTAAAATAGACAGAAAAATGCATGTTGGATGTGGGACGTAATTTTGATGCCGAGGGGGGAGTGAATGCTAAAGAGCTTTTTATGACTGTAAAAATAATCGAGAAAACTTAACCACTGTAAAACTCTTACAAGCCTTCAGATCAATGTACCTTCAAATTTCTCTGTCGCCCAGGCATTTTCATCCTTGAACAGAAAAATACGCCAAAGTTTGAAGGTTGAACAGCACAACTAACACGTGATGCATGTCACCTGAAAATCATGTGATCTTTCACAAAAGTCACGTGATTTCATATAAATTTCAGAATTATACACTCGAAACCAATGGAAATTTTATCAAAGAAGAGTATATTCTTTTTTTTTTTGGCTTATTCCATGTGTAAATTTTCAGAACTCTAGAGCTTGCTGGTCGGCGTTAATAATTATTTACAAGTATTTTGTATCCAGTTATCCAGTTATCCAGTTATCCATTTAGCGCGATATCCAGTCCAGTTCATACTGTATAACCTTTATCAATTGATTTTTCTCATTTTAATTATCGAGAAAGAATTCTTTTTTTTTTCATATTTTTTTCATATTTGTTCTTATATGTCATATATTTTATTATATGTTATATTTTTTTTTGATTGTTTCCAGCCCCGTGGATTCTCTTTTATCGCCCGTTTATTGCTAAGGACGTTGTGGGTTTTGACTTGTCCGCGCATTCCTGCCCGGGCCCTGTGCCGCCGATGCCCATCGCCTCTCAAATTAGGCCTCAACCCAACCAAATTATTAAAACCACTAAAAATGGTATGTAGATGTCAATCCAAAACATGGTTAGAGGCAAATATGTTTCCATTACCTCGGCAACCGGACAGCAATAACTAACAAACACCAGGCGTTGAAGAAAAAAACCGGGCTCAGGGATAAAGCGTCGAAAAATTCCACTCTTGCAAACAAGATCGAACAGTTTCGCCGAGACCAAGCACCTGTGACTGAGCACCATGACGAAAACCCATTGTTGAAGTTGCTGAAGGTCAGCAAGAAGGAAAAGCAACACGCCAAAACCAGCAGTTTCAACGAGCGGTTGGCCTCGAAGGTCACCTTCAACACCTCTAGTGGAGTGTCGAAATCTGCACTCAAAAGAAGAAAGAAAAAGGCGAAGGACCAGTTGAAGCCCAAAATGGATGATCTTCTCACCAGCCTTCCCGAAGCAACGGTGAACTTCGTGGATGCAGCTACCGTCAAGACAAAGGCGTTTGTCAAGGATCCCAACGCCAAACCATCCAACTTGCCCAACCCACAGAAACATACTGGCCACACTAAGCTACTAGAGGTGGAGAACCGCCAGTTTTCCCAGGTTCTCCAGGATAAAAAGTTCCAGCTGTCGCCATTTGCGGCCTTGAGAGAAGCCATTGCGCAGAATAAGCAGTAGGTGCAAGTGGCGGCCTGGGCAATATAGTCTGTAGGTGGATGCGAAGAAGCACTTAAGAATGTATGAGAAAGCACCAAACAATATGTGGGGAAGCACCAAAAAATATGTGGGGAACCAAAAAATATGTGGGGAACCAAAAAATATGCCAGAAAGCACTAGCGAATGGATGTTTTCGAGAGAGGCTCAATGTGTTTTATAACGCCACGTGGTTTTATTCGTCTTTAGTTCTCCCTCTCCACGAGGGAACTTATGTGTTCAAGTGGGCAAATATAGAAATGTATCAGTGCACGTGGTGTCGGTGTGGGTTCCGACAAAACCCGGACCTGTGTCACATAAATCATATTTCATATTTAGAGGTTCAGGTTCTATTATAATATACATGCAGTCATAGTTTCTGAAAGGTATTCGTCAATGTTATACAGGCGCTGATGGTGTCTTCCTCCAAAAACCAGCATATCGATTTTTCTAGTTTACCTGTGGCGAGGTGTTCTGCAATGGAACTAACTGAAAAGACACACAGGTAAAGCTCAGTCCGATGGAATGCAATTCTGCGTAGAAACTACATGACTAGTTCTTACAAGTAGGAAGAACTGTAGGTATTATATGACTAACCCAGTACTCCCGTCGGGAGCGTAGCAACCTAGTGGGGTCATACCTCGCTTTGGGATCATCGTGGTTGGGATCATACTGAATGGGATTCAGAGGAAAGGGAAGGGTTGCCATTATATCCTCACGTGATAGTCATACAGTTTCAAGTCAGGCGAAAGGTTTCATCCAGGGAGAGATAATGTCCCCAGAGATAAGAGTGTAAAGAAACGAATTAATCTTAAAAAAGGATTACTGAGTAAATGATATAAGATCTAATCAGGTTGCTTCAACTAAGTGGATCGGATCGATTCAACCAAGAATAGTTCAGATTGAGTTAAGCAGAAGACGGACCCGCCACTAGTCCGGGCCCGCCAGGGTTAAAAGAGTGGCCTTTTCCAGGGGTCAAGGTGTGGCTTTCATTCAAACTTTAAGTTGCTGCAAGACACAACGAGAAACGTAACAAAGTCAGGTAGTACAATTTCAAAGTGCAAAATAAACATACTTCGCCCCCAAAAAATACTTAAAAGCCATACATTTTGATGTATTTTTGCCGGGGTCCAAGCTGCTGACCTAAGCTGATGTATGGGTGCTTGCCAGGTGTTACTTCGATCTCCTCTTTGTAAAGATCAACACTGGGGCAATCTGAGACCCTTATACTTGAGCAATCTGATACCCTTATACTTGAGCAATCTGGAACAGCCCAAGAATGTGTTGCACTAGCTGAGAGCTGATTCTCTTTCACCCAATCACATATCCCCCTCTGCATCAACATCCTCAAGCATTATGTCTGAAGTGAATTTGTCATGAAAGTTGTTGGATTTTTACTGTGATGCCCTCGTCAATGGTCAAACTACCAGTTTGTTTTACTGATGTGGAGAAGATTCAGGCGAGGACATTGTTCGAGCCATAAATCCTTTGGAAGAAATTTGTTCATTTCACAGCCTAAGTATGCTGAGTATAGCAACCCCCCGTCATTGTTTTATGATGTTTGAAGCATATGGACTTCCCAGGGTGCATGTAAAAATGGAGACAGGGGTGGTGACAAACATCGACACATATATAGTTGCTCTTTGTAGGCGCTTCTTTTGGCCCCTTTTGGTAGCCAGTGGCTAATTTAACTGAGGACGTTGGTAAATGCTCCCAGTAATTGTTTCCAAAAACTGGAGCATTCAAGGGCCATAACCCAAAAAGCCAGCTGGAGGTCTACCGTGATAGAAATGGAAATTGGCGGTCATTGTTAGTGAGCAAATAAATTAGAACAAAAAGCTTGCTTGATTGGGAGGTGACTCTGACCAATACACAAAGGTTAGTAGGAAAGTGCCGCAGACACCATAATATGCTGATCAGACGAGGATGGCTTGTTGCTACTTATCCTTTCACCAACCACAAGATGCGATAATACCTTAACGAACATTTCCTTAAATAATGTTGACTTGAAGAATATTGCCTTGATGAATATTGTCTTGATGAATATTGACTTGATGAAAATTGACTTGATGAATATTGCCTTAATGAACATCACCAAAAGAATACTACATCAAAGAATATCACAAAAAAAAAAAAACACTTAAGCAATGGGGCCGAGCTCATAAACCTCGAGCCTATCTGCTCTAAGTACTAGCAACACTCAATTTAAACCGGCGGTTCCAAGGAAGATTGGCTTTACGTGTCACAAATTAGACCTCACCCATGAACACACCAACATTAATATACATTAGGGAAACATCAGGAGTCATCGAAAGAATCACTATTCATCCAACCCAAAGTGGTCCATACGCCGATGATGCGAATGATTATGCCCTTTGACGAAGACAGTGAACAGTATTACCGCCAATAATACTCCCGTTTCTTACTTTTAACCAAGTTCACCCCTAGAAGAGAGCACACATAAGATTAAACGGCTCGAATAATGTGACTAGGCGCGTGAATGTAATTATAAAGACCAAGTTTTGAAACCGAATGGCATGTCCCATACTAAATGCGACGCTGAGCGTGCACTGAAGGCACCAGTAAAAGCACCGGTAAAAGCACCGGTAAAAGCACCGCTAAAGGCACCCCAAAGGCACCCAAAAGACACCCAAAAGACACCCAAAAGACACCCAAAAGACACCCCAAAGGCACCCCAAAGACACCCCAAAGGCACCCCAAAGACACTTTCAAGAATCTGTCAAAGACATTCACCGGAAGAAGCCCACAGCCAGGCCCCTCAGGAACTCTCAAGAAAAATCCCAAAAGTTGGCCCAAATTCTATGTTAATGCCAGACAAGCCCCTGATTCTTGGCGGACTGTGCTTCTACACTCAAAAAGTCTCAAACGCCGACTTCCACACCCCTGGAGGTCTCACAACCCGAGTTCCATAAACGGCTAGCCTCTCCGAGATTGTATAAGAAAAACCGTCGAAACCCCACGAAATATACGCCATCGTGCTGTTCCTGTCTCGCCTCGGTGTTTTTGCGAGATGGCATATGCGCTCTGAATCACATGCCGACCGCATGTATACATTCAAGATACATCTAGGGTAATGTTCTCATAACTGCAATGTACATAAACGGAATCATCATAAGGGGTATGCGAGATGATAGGGGGGAACAAGGAGAATGTGAAGCCCCTACAGATATGAACACAAGAAGGATTCAAGCAAATAATCCACCCATTTTCACCCACACCCATTTTCACCCACACCCATTTTCACCCACACCCATAGCCACTCCAGCTTTTCAAATCTGCAGCAAAGCCACAGCAAACATACCAAACACGCAAGCCTAAAGAAACACAAAAAGACCCAAAAATCAACTTTTAAAGCCGTTTCGCGGAATTGAAGGAGACGCACAAACGCGGACATGGCCTCGTGGGCCTTCGAATCCGCGCGACTTCAAAACCGTTTTGAGACTAGCCCCGACGGTTTTTTTCTTTTCTTTCCTATCTTGGGCAAAAGTCTACATCAATGCGCGTACATGATGTGAGACAAGAATGCCATGCGGCACGCGGAGGCAGGAAAAAGGACTGCGAGCGTCGCATCCCACCTCCTTCCACCACATTACGAGTTTTGTACTTGTGGCACGGTGGTGAGATTTCTTCTACGTTCACGCTTCAATTTTCCCTTGTTTTTTTTGTTCGAACGTAGTTTCGAGAAGGATTGAATGTGAAGAAGAAGAGGATTTTCGAGATGTATCATGCTAAAAAAACAAAAAAACAAGAACAAAAACAAAAAAAAAAAAAAAAAAGGAAAATACACTCTTGCTAAATATCGACAAGAGAATACAGCCCAAAAGAAGAAATCAAAACAATAAAGTACATTCAGCACAAACAGCACAAAACACAAAGTACAAAAAATCATCCAAAAAAAACAACAAGGAAAAGTTGCGTATCCACCTAGGTTGCTCCCACGCCGCACCTCTCAGCAAGCCTTAACGGGCTGCAGGACGCGCATGGTTTCGCGCACGAAAATGTAAACCAAACGTAAACAAACAACACATCGTCTTGACTGCAGGTAGCTTGCTAAATAGCAAATCCACATTTCTCACTGTGATCTGGCCACCACGAAAAACGCTCTAACAAAGGTGTTCACAACGATAATAACACTACACAAACACACCACATACACGGCCAAGGTCTTGTTTTGTACTTTAGAAAAATCAATTCCGTGTGAAAATCTTGGGCTGTGCTTTGGGAAAAAAAAACTTTCATTCCGTTCCATTCCATTCGCTTCGCTTTTCCTTTTTATCCAGCCATTTTTCTTTACTCATCTGAAGCACTGGTTGAAACCTACACATATTTTTTTTCTTCTTCTGGTGATACTAATCCCGAAACACCAACTACACTATGGACGTATCTCCGAGCTCGAAGTGGAGCCTCCCGGAGCCTGCCATCAGCGAAGACGGCACGTTTTGTGAGAGTTTCAATGACACCATCAGCAAGCTTGAGCAAGATCACGAAAACGTCCATTCACCCGAAGTCGTGGCGTCGACAACAAAAACAATTAAAGATCTACCCGGCAAAATGAGTGACACCCAGTCCAATTGGGAGCAAAAGAGCGAGTTTGTCGACCCCGTATGCGATCAACTGAGTCTAAATTCGCAAGTGTCCGGGACCGATGTCATCAACCAAAGTGCACATCTTGAACCTTTAGTGCATGAAATCTCCAGTGACACGACCACCACCAGCGACACGCATAAACCCGACGGCGGTGATTTCAAATACGTCAATGACAAGACAGACAATCTATTCGCATATAACAACCACAACGAAAGTGTTTTCGATGATGAAAGGTACTTTCCAAGCTTGAGGCCCGAGCAAACCATTGTGGTGAAGTTTGATACCAAAGACCCCGAGTGCATTGTGCATGCTACGCTAAAGGCTTTGCTTGTGCAACTCACATCACCCGAGGTGATCGACTATAATCTCATCTGCGATTTTTTCCTCACATACCGTACTTTCACCGATGCACACACCGTTTTGAACTTACTTCTCACCAGACTTATTTGGTCTTTGCAGTACATCAACTCTCCAAAACAGGAGACCCAAAAGTTGGGCAAATTGGTTCTTCTCCGCACTTTTGTGGTATTGCGCCATTGGATCTTGAACTACTTTGTCGATGACTTTGAGCTGGACGAAGCACTCTGTGATTTGTTTGCTTTTCAAATCAACCTGCTTACCGCAGACCTGGGTCTCATAGCCCCGGACATGGCGTTTGAGTTTAAGATCTTCTCCGACATAAAGACTCACTGGCTCTCACAGATCAATACTTTCTTCAATCGCTCCTTCACTTCCGCAACAAGCTCTGTTTTCGCCGTGCCCTTACCAATGTCCACGGAATACTTCAACTTGAAGAAACTCAACTCATCCTGCGCGGACGCATCGTTCCGGGCAAGTGCATCGTTCCGGCGTTCCGCCATGCTCTCGCTATACGACCAGAAAATCCACCATAAGTGCATCATTTACAACGGGTCCTCCAGCTCAGAGACCCCACAGCTCCCCATCAGTAACTTGGTCAACCAGCATACATCTTCTCGCATGTCTCTTGATAACAAGATAAAAGACTTCTATACCCAGAGCACCAGAAAGGACCACGTCAAGTTTGCTGCTGCCTCCAGGAGGCAACCGTTGGCGCCCAGACACAACTATTCCAGCCTCAAAGACTCCTCCCTAGCATTGAAAAAGACCTCGAAAATCCCTCCCGCCAAATTGTGCTTAAAGATGAACAAAGATGACTTAAAGGCGGGGTTCTCTACCAACGGCCGTGTCAAGCTTCCCTCGGCGAGAATCACCACCATAGTTCCTCTCTCACCGGTGAAAAAAATGAGTTGCAGTTTGAAAGAAGAAGCAAGGCCGGCGCTAATCCAAGACACAGACACCGTGAGCAGGAAAAGATCAATCAAGAAAATTGTCGAGGGCTGGACTAAATCGCTACATTCACCTGACATGTCCAGTGACAAGTCGACGTTTTCTATGGATCAAGTGCCAAGTAGCCCACAAAAAAGCTCCGCCGTGTCTCCCATAATTGAGCATCGAGAAATCGGGGACAGAATCGACGTTCTTAGTGCTCGAATTGTGGACGAATTGGAGTTTGTCATCAGATATTACATATTGGATTCGCAACAAACCACCCCTGGGCGCGAGAGCCTAAGAGAGGTTAGGAAGCACTCCGTTGCATTTTCTCCAACAAAGACTGTTGCAGAGTACCTCTTGCCACCGCCATTGGAACAGCCAGCCGACTCATTGGAAAAGTTGGGCGGCTCAGCATTGGAACAGGCTAGAACTCGCGAGTCGATGGCCACCACCAATAAAGACATGTCGCTCCACGATATTTCCGAATTGAACATTGAGAAAATTGACAACCTTTTCAGCCAGAGCAGCATTGACGAGATTACAGACGAGATGGGCGACTCTTTCAATTCCCAAACACGTAAATCTCACGTGTTTGCTGCCAGACAAAGAGCATCCAGGGGCTCGAAGCGCTCCACATTTGGTGGCCGCGTCACAAGCATCAACTGGAATGACGATGGCAACCTTTTGCTCGAGAACTCAACCCTGGTTTCTGACACTTCGCAACGCCCAGAAACGAAGTTCTACGATGTGAGCACCGACTTAAACAAACAAGACTCGGGTCCACAAAGAAAGAGTCTTTCAGAGACACCCTCGTGTGAAATGAGCTATAGTGACATGGAGCATTATGGTGCCGAAGTGTCGGACTTAGGGATAGCCATGAGCCCCCAGTCCATCAGGAAGAGAGCTACCCAAAGAATAAGCTTGCACGACCAATTCACTTCTGGATCATTGGGAAAGGCGGTGCCTTCCCTTGCAAGAAACTCTACAGAATCTTCTATTAGACACGAGTCGATGAAGTCATACATGACTTATGACTCTGCGCTTTCTGCCATTACCAAATCGTCCCGAAATGAACAACTCAACTCGAACCTTAAGAAAAAGACTGGATGTCATGACTTGAGGAAATTGGCCGAAAAGGGTAACCTTCATCACCTGGTCCCTGCTAGATTGTCTACGTCCTCGAACGTATCTTCAAATGCCCAGAAATTGAACAGAATGTCTTTGGCATCCCATGTCTCAAAAGCGTCGTCTATGGCCAAGAAGAACATCAGGCTCAGCACGCTTTGTGCCTTAACTGAGTTGCCCTTTAATCTGGCTCGTGATAGTTATGCTTCCATGAGTACGCGAGCTCTCTTTCAAGATGAAACTGGCAGAATTGCCAATGTTTCGGTCAGCTCTGTATTCTCAAACGCTCCCGGCGCTGGAAGGGAACCAAAAACCATCACTGATTCGAGTAATGAGCTGAATAGATTGTCCTCGGCATCAGTTGCTATTCCTGGAATTAGTAACAATATTCTTAAAGAGTTGGCGGCGATTCCAGATGAGTCATTCACCAGTACGAACCCAATACAGTGTGCTTTGTCTAAGCTCGAAGGGAAACCAAGCTCTGCTGCTCGGCAAAGAAAAAGCGCAGCTTTGGGGCTGCAAAGTGTTGATGATATTTCGTTCGACAGGTCTGCTTTGATCGATGGAAATGAAATCCCCACTCCACCCTTGGAAAAGAACCAAATTCAGCAAGAAAATCCCCAGAAAGCAGTTTCAAACCGCAAAGGAGACGATACAAGAAACGCAGATATCACAGGCACCAAAGTGTCTGACATTACCGAAGAGAAGGAAGTGGACGGCGAAGTTGTGTTACCAGAATCTGACAAGAACTCTTCACCACTGGAGTTGCAACCCAAGAAAATGGACTCCCAACCAGAAACACTGTTTGCCTTTGGAGAAGAACCCGATGCGTTCCAGAACACCGAGGATATTCTTGATGAAATAAACAACGCCGTGACAGAAGACGCCATCGGATATTCTTCCGATATCGAGGATGAGTTAAAGAAAAGGCCAATCACCCCAATCAATACGAGAAGCAAGTCCACGTTGTTGGTATCCCATTCGAGGTCTAGTACAAATGGTATCTACTCTTCGTTGCCTACTAGCGAGGGCGGCATGACTTACTCGCCTTTGAACCCTAAGCTTGTTTTAGAAGGGTACTATCTTGCATCGGAGAATTTATCCGTGAAAGAAGTTATGGCCGCAGGCAGCCATGTTTCATTTATTTTAAGCTATGACTCGAAAACAATTGCCGAGCATCTCACCCTTATAGAGAGAGACATGTTGGAGGAGATTGATTGGAAAGAGCTCATTGAATTGAAATGGAACAAAGACTTGACTCCCGTGAACAGTTGGTTGGAGATTATTGTGAATGACGAGTACTACAACAAAAACAAGGGTGTCAATCTTGTTATAGCTCGCTTCAACCTTGTTGTCAATTGGATTATTTCTGAGATTCTATTAACCAAGACCGAGGACGAGAGAATCGAGATTGTTTCCAAATTCATTCATATTGCCCAGCGGAGTTACGAGATGCAGAATTTTTCCACGCTAATGCAGGTGGTTCTAGCTCTCACAAGCGAGAAGGTCAACAAGTTGAAAAACACGTGGAAGAACTTAAGTCCTGGAGACATCTTGACTTTGAAGCATTTGGAGCAGGTAACGTCGCCTTCGAAGAACTTCATCAACATGCGGGTCAGTACCAACCTGATCAAACCTTCCAAAGGGTGCATCCCGTTTGTTGGCTTGTATCTCTCGGATTTGATTTTCAATGCTGAGAGACCTAAGTTCGTCAAGTTGAAGAAGGAACCGAAAACTGGTGTTGTGATGACGCACGAGAATGCCTCTGAATTGAGTCTCACTCAAGGCGAATCGACTCTAGGAAGTACTCCGGTGGAGTCAGAGAAGATGATCAACTTCTCCAGATTCAGGACTTCTGTACACATTGTCAAATCGCTTTCTCAGTCCATCGAATGGGCACAGAACTACAATGTGGCCGTGGACGATGAGCTTTTAAGGAAATGTCTCTATATCAAATCATTGGATGAGGCCGAGATGAATTTCTGCCTTGAACAGCCTGTGATATATTAGGGGTATTACATTGAGGAGCCTGTGCGGGGAAGGTGATATACTAGATCTGGGAATTGACGCATACGAGGTCAGAGTCAAGCCAAAGAGGAGGGAAAGAAATAAAGAGGGGTAGTCACCGCCATTTTTTGATCCTGGCTTCATCTTGAATTCAAGTTTCTGTGTTATTTTTGCTGTTTTGGTGATCTTCGTCATCTCGTCTGACCTATCGTCTGACCTACCCAACAAATTCCAGTCTGCTCATTCTAGTGCTGGTGTCCTTATGCTTATGCCGATCCGCTTATGCCGATCCGCTTATGCCGATCCGCTTATGCTGCTGCTGCTTTTGCCTCACTTTTCCTGCGCAAAAATCTCCCAGCGAGAAACGGCTAGCAAAATCGCAAAACGCGCGCGTGGGATTCTTTCAGGTGCATGTTCGGTGAGAACCAACAAAAAAAAATACGCTTCTTCTCCACATTGCGACGCATGCCAATTTCCCCACCAGCTACTGAAATTGTTTTCCCCTCTGTTCCTAATTGATCACACAAAAAGGGAAGTTTTTTTTATGTGTTTGAGGTTTACAGTTATCAATTGGTGAACAAAACACTCAAAGCAAAAACGGATCACCCATAGTTGATCCACAGTGTACCGCAGATAAACTAGCACCGGATAAACTATGGCTAGAAGAAAGTCCCCAAAGGTGCTCGCTGCGGTCTTGGTCGCAACATCAGTTGCCGCCATCTCATACAAAATCTA
Organism: Metschnikowia vanudenii; assembly: GCA_030583145.1. Lineage (NCBI taxonomy): Eukaryota > Fungi > Ascomycota > Pichiomycetes > Serinales > Metschnikowiaceae > Metschnikowia > Metschnikowia vanudenii. The sequence goes on along the minus strand of JAJMHT010000010.1, from coordinate 184,712 downwards.
CGGCGTGTTAAAGAAGCACAATGTTTTGGAGGGAAACACAAAACGGAAGGAAGACGGGGCTCTCACAGCGAAAAGAGCCCACTACACAAGCAAGTCCATAGCATTGACACTACTGCATTCGGTGTTGAACCTGGGCTTGCCGTTGAGCGACATCCTTCTTTCGTCCGAGAACGTGACATTCATTCTCCCTCCATACCTCTCAGTGGATGATCTCGCGTGCCAGATCGAATGTGCTGAAGACTCCCGGCTTTACGAGTTACCACAGACGTTGATCCGCAACTACAAGCTCTTGAGATGTTCAAACATGGATGGGTACTTCCACCTCCTTAAGAATCTTAAGCCCGATATGCTCTTAGTATGTGCAGACGACTTGGGGATTCGTGACCGGGCGCCCCCTGACTTGAGACGGTTCGTCAAGGAGATCATCACGATTGACCAAGATAAGGATGATGTTTATAGCGTTTTGTCCGATGTGTTTTTGTCGTGACGCGCCAATGAAGCCGTGTACTGCCTGAAAGCTTATTAGGGACCATTTCGGCAGGCCCAAACAGATATGCACTTAATGATATGTAATATACGATACCAAACATAATTTAACAAGATAATTTAATCGGATACATCAAATAAATGGAGGCCACGTTTATTGTTTTTTTTCGCCATTGCAATTATAATTGGCATTGTACTTATATACATGAAGAATCCTCTTAACGGCCGGCCAATCTTTTGTCCTCGGAAATAGACTGGATGCTGGTGCCAAACATCAACTCACCTAAATCAGTGGAGACTTCCAAAACCTTGACTGGGTCATTGTAGTGGGTAACTGCATCGACAACAGCCTTGGCCAATTTTTCAGGGTTCTTCGACTTGAAAATTCCAGAGCCAACGAAGACACCATCACACCCCAATTGCATACAGATGGCTGCATCACTAGGCGTGGCAACACCTCCCGCAGCGAAGTTAACCACGGGCAACTTGCCCTCATTCGCAATTAAATCTTGAAGCAATGCCACAGGCACACGGTAAGACGCAGCAGTGGCCTCGATGTATGCGGCATCGTCCTTCTTTTGCAAAAGCTCCTTGATTTGGCCCTTCACCTTTCTCACGTGTTTAACGGCCTCAGAGATGTCACCAGTTCCTGCCTCACCTTTCGTTCTCAACATGGCCGCCCCCTCATTGACTCTTCTGAGGGCCTCACCCAAATCCTTGGCTCCGCATACAAATGGCACATTGTAAGAGTCCTTTTCAATGTGGTGTTCCCAGTCAGCAGGAGTAAGCACCTCGGACTCGTCAATGTAGTCCACACCCAATTGCTGGAGCACCTGTGCCTCAACAAAATGTCCAATCCGGCACTTGGCCATCACTGGGATCGACACTGCCTCCATGATAGACTTGATCATCTGTGGGTCCGACATGCGGCACACCTGGCCAGATGCTCTCATGTCGGCTGGGATTCTCTCCAATGCCATGACGGCACAGGCACCGGCCTTTTCCGCAATGATGGCCTGCTCCACATTGACGACATCCATTATGACACCGCCTTTCAACATTTGTGCTAAGCCTGCTTTGATCTTGAAGTCTGACATTGTGATAATTCTTGAGCTTGTTCTGGTGATAATTCTTGTGGGGAAATAACCGAAGAAAGATGTAGTTAGGTTTTTTTGGAGACTGTTTTTTTCGTCTTAGATTTCGACTGGCAGATGTTTTACTTAAATTTCCAACGCGTTTGCTCGTTCAAAAGTGACTCACAGGGTGGAAAGATATTAATGTCGAAAGAATGCCAAGAGGTCGGGGTTCTTCGGTGGTCCAAATGCGGGAGGTGCATGCAAGAATGCACAGCGCCCCATAAAGTGTGAGGTAATACCAGTTCAATTGGTGGCAAAGCGCAAAATGCGCATAATGTCCGGTACATAGGTGAGTGGGTCGCAATGTGCGTACCGATGGCCGGTCGATGGTAAATGTCGTCGGGAGAGCACGAAAATGAACATGTGGGCGGCACTTGGAGTTCTCTTCTTCGAAAAAGTGAGACTTATTCCGCAGGTAATACTTTTTGCAGGCACTTTAAATGTGATCGAGTATGGGCGACTTTGCTTTTGACTTGACGAAGTGTCGAAAGTTTGCCTATTTATAGCTCTGAATCTTTTTCATCAGAGGGCGATTGTTGCGGGGGGACTGGGTAAATGTACAGGAACACACCCTAGCTGCATGCTGGCCCGTTCACAACCAATTTTTCGACAACGTAAACCGAGTCATTCCATTCGGTGACTCTTTCTGTTCAAGGCAGATCCAAGAAAAACAACAATTTTAGGGGAGGACTTATGCGTTGATAAGGCATTTCTGGTACTTGTTTTTAGCACACGCACGGTGGAACGTGTTGTGTATTTTCAGTTCCTCTTTTTCTTCTTGTTCTTTCTTCTTTCCTTTTTTCTTGTCTTGTACTTTACTGCAAATCTTTGCCATTGTTTCCCAGGAAAACATTCAGCATTCTCGAGCCTGTGAAATAGTCCACTACACGACCCCGCCTTCCCAAACAGTGCATTATACAAGGAGTTCGTACTGTGACCAGAGCCATATCAAATAACGACCTGGCAAAATCAACTCTTGAAAGACTTGCCCACTTGAACACTTGAAAGGTCACAAACACAAAACAACTTTTTAGACACACCATGACAAACGAAACAGTCGTCTACACCGTGGGAGTTTTGGCTCTTCAAGGAGCCTTTGCTGAGCATTTAGACTACTTGGCCCAGGCTTCGCAGTTGCCTCACCTTCATACACACAAGTTCCAGTTTGTTCTCGTCCGAACACCCCTGCAACTACAACAATGTCACGCGCTTGTTGTACCAGGCGGAGAGTCTACCAGTATGTCATTAATTGCGGAGAGAACCGGGATGTATGAGCCCTTGGTGGAGTTTTGTCGGGCAAAACCGGTGTGGGGTACCTGCGCCGGGCTCATTTTTCTCGGGAAGGAAATCTGCAATGGGCGCCCGCACCAGAAGGCGCTTGGCGCCATGGCCATTCAGGTGACACGCAACGCTTTTGGCCGCCAACTAGACCTGTTTGGCGAGGAACGTGACTTCAGCTCGTTTGCTCCGGGACTAGGTGATTTCCGTACCGTGTTTATCCGAGCTCCGGTGGTTTCCGGGGTGGAAAGCCCGCTGGCTCTGGGTGATGCGGGCGAAGCAAAAATGGTGGCAGTGGGGCCAAAGTTGGAGCCAGGCGCGCCTGTGCGCGACACCGCCACCATTGGGGCCCCATGCCGCAACGAGGCGCCTGTAGAAATTCTCCACTCCTTGGAAAACGGCCTAGTTGTTGCGGTGAGACAGGGAAATAAATTAGGCACGCTGTTTCATCCCGAGCTCTCGGGAGACTGCAGATTTCACGCCTGGTTCTTGGAGGAGTTCGTGGTGGGTCATGTGTAGAAGTAAGTGTGGTTGGGTGCGTGTCAAGTGATTAATTGGTCGTGATAGTTGCAAGACGGTTTTAAGACGGATGATAGAGTACAAGAAAGGTTAAATGAACCTCTGGACCACCATTGGGGTGAATTGGAAGTGAAGCACATGCTAGAGAATGATAAAACGGTCAAATGTGGAGGATCCAAGAACTTGGGGGGCGTCTTTTTGGCGTCAGTATATGTTCCACTAGGGCCGCGCAAAAAAATGGGGCCTCGAGAATTAGGGCCGCGCAAGTTTGGTTGCCCATGATTTACTTGGAAGCGAACCGGCAAAAAAAAAAAATCTTTTGGTGGTGATTCAGTGCCACGGCGATCTTTTTTCGTTGCAAATTGCTTTGAAACAATTCATCCCCAATATCTCACTTGAATAAATGCGTTATTTTTCTTTTGATGTGACTCGCCGGTTGCTTCTGGGCTCTTTGTTTATTCCACTTCCGGTCCAGCAACATTCCTCAACCTTGGTTAATCTACCAATAATCATCCTAAATTTCAAACAAGAAAAAAATCGATGCTGCGCTGTTAGTAGCTCCATGGAACCCAAACCAGGCTTAGTTTTCCCTGTTATTTATTCAAATAGATTCAAGAGATTTCAAAAATCACGTAACTGCACTACATTTCATTACATTGTATTAAAATACTCTTTCATTTTCATTCTTTTGGCCCTGGCCTTGTCGCTGCGCGCACCTATGCTGGTCTTGGCCCTGGCCTGGCCCCGCAGACTTATCAACCTGCCAACAGAAAAGAGAAGAACTCCGATAAGACAACATACACAAAATATGCAAAACACTCGGTGGGGAATTCCAGCTAAAAACCAAGGTCCCAAACAACCCGACGACCTATCGCAGTACCTACGGCAAGAACAGGCCAGCGACTTGGAATTGCGTAAGATCTCGTCGCATAGGCCCAGTAGGGCTGCGGGCCATATGAACAACGTTGGGTCCACGTTAATCGTGGGAAAAAACAAGCAGCATTTGCCGGGCGGTCCCGGAATCCAATATCGGAATTTCTCGGAACCTGTGGCGCCCTTGAAAACACAAACATTGACCCATTCAAGGAGTGTGGGCGACACCCATAATGCCGCCAGGACTACCGCCAATAAAGGGTCTTTGAAGGCTGAGGCGGGGCGTGGTGTTCCGGCGGAACCAATCTCCGAACACGCAAAGCCCGGATTTGCGCCCAAAAACACGCGCTCTTCCCCATTATCACCTTCTGAGCCTACGCAACTAACTGTGTGGTTCCATGAACCGGCCTCGTACCCACAAGATGTAGTGATCGACTCGTCTGCAGTAGCAGGTCTACGTGCGGGTGATATCTACGAACTCCAACCGCTCAGAAAGGACAGAGAGGTGTCCATTGTGCCTGGAGCTCCGCAGAAACTCATCTTCACTGTGCGCAAGGACAATATCATATCTAAAAGCACTCCGACAGCCCCTGGCATCACGGGCCCAGGCGCAGGCGCAAAGACAAAGGCAAGTTTTCAGATTTCCTTGACTTCGAGCCTTCAGAAACTCCTCGATGTACCTCCAAGGTCTTCTGTGCAAGTAAAGTTGGTCCACGAACCAAAAACCGTCGAATTGGACAACGTAGAGATCTACATCAAGGATGTGAACTTCTCGCGAGACTCTCAATGGGCACTTTCTTCTTCTATGGTCGGAACGTGCTGCTACGTCAACCAGCGAGTCAGTTTTACGGGAAATCGTATTGGCTCGATCAAGTGTCTTTTCAAAGAGGGCCGAACGGTCTTCAGCGGATATATTGGTAACAACACTAGCATTGTGTTTCGTTCCGAGAGTGCCAAGCTCGTATTTTTGGTACAGCTTTCCCGTGAAATGTGGCATTTTGAGGAGAATGGCGAAATCATGTTTCATAGGCTTGTAAACACCCTTTTCCCCATGATTTTCAAGAAATGGCGTACAAATAACTCACACCACGCAATCACCATTGTTCTTTTCACTTCGGTCGATTTCACTCGTATCCCGTGGATAACTCTAGGCGGCGGTGAACGGCCCTCTCATTGCCAGGACTACTACAGGGTAGTGGTTGACCAGGTGAGCGTTTTCATCTGGGACAAGATCATGGCCAATTTGCGTCTAGAGTTTGCTAACTTCAAGAGGGACATTCTTTTGCACTTGGAAGGCTCCAAGTTCAAAATCAAAGGCGAGCCTTGTCCCTCTGTGAAGGGTAACTTGCTTGAGGCAATCAATCTCAGCTTAACTCTTGTTGCAGATCGTTACAAGAACACCGATTTGCGACACACCATCAACCATTTGGTGGTGGTGACTCCGGGAACTGGCCTTTTTGATGTGGATTACGACCTTATGCTTGAAACTTCCAAAAAGATGTTCAGTCTTGACTATGCATTGGACATTGTTTGCTTGAGTCAGCCACCGTTACACACTGTACCCTTGTTCCGCTACAGATCTGACCGTGGCGAAGTGTGTCATTGTGTTCCTAAATGGTGCGATATGTCTTTCTACGGGGCTGTCACAAATACTTCTTCACAATGGATTCCACGCTGTAAGATCTACGAACTTCAAATGATGGGGCTCATGGAAAATGAAGTGAACGACGTTCAACTTGAGCGCATTGAATTTCAAGAGAATATCCCCATCATCGAGTCTATGGCAAACTATGACGATAATGTCTTCAGCCCAGTCAATCGGAAACCCTTGATTGTAAAGAATCGCCTGGAAAAGCGAAAGGATAAACTGCCACCTCCTGTCAACAACACAGCCACGCTTTCCCTCATGCGCAAGATCGGTATCAGTAAGCCCGGTGCCGATCAGGCTATATCGCAAAGGTCAGTTACAAATGTGTCGACAACTAACTCATCGGTGAATGGATTAGTGAGCAACATTTCCATGGCAAACTCCGCATTGTCTTCTTTGTATACATTGAACAAAACGGGCGAGGATGCGGGCAGAAAATCCAAGAAAGCTCATGGCCCTTCTGTAAAAAGTATTGCTGCTAAGAGTGGCAGAAGTTCCAGTAACTTGAGCGAATCTTCAAACCAAGGCGTCAAGGTGCTGAGAGTAACTGCCGATGCAAATTTGAGAAACGAGATATCTAAATCTTCAAGAGTGAATCAAAAAACGAGTCCAAGAGAACACGAACAACCTGCCTCCACGGAAAAACGAAAATCTGCTTTCGAGATCGAGTTATCGGAAAGAGAAGAGAATAATCCCTACTGGATGTGTATCGGGAATCCATCCGAGCCCCAAAGAACTGTGGCAGCACACTGCAGCCGTTGGGCCGATGTGTTTCCACCTAAAATCAAGAGGAGAATGTTCAAATGGAGATCCTTGAAAGCCCCCGCCGCTCTTCCTATCGGAACTACATTATTCCCCACTAGCTCTCAAATGGAGACAGAGTACACATTTCAAATATACGTCGTGACCTTAAATTGGGAAAACCGCCTTGAACTCAAGACGATGAAAGATCTCATGCGAGAAATGATTAGACTCAGGCTCGCTCTGGGGTTTCAAATTTGCTACGGTGACAGGGTCAAGAAAGTTGAGGCAGATAGAAAGTCTGGAGGGTACCCAGAAGGTATCATAAAATACTTTCCGCCTGGAGACTGCGCTGGTGCTCGAATATACTTATCATTGAATGACGAGATTCACCGGATTTTCCTTGACTACAATGGGTCATTGAATGTACAGCTTTATAAGAAAGTGAAGAATGAAGAGAGATTGAAGATTCTCTTAGGGGCACAGGACCCCAAAACGAAGCAACAGCCCTTAATCCGAACCAGATATGCAGATGAATACACCCCTTCGAGGGTGTGCATGAATGAGTCAAGATTTCAGTATTTTAACTGGAATCAAATGGATCAACTAATTGCTGGTTACGAAGATGCGGTACCTGAAATCAGCAAGCATTTCCACCAAATGAAGTTTGTTGTTATACCAGGTCCCATTTCGGCGAATGCATATCATATCAGCAACGAAAAATTATCCGAGGAAGAAATCCGTTTAGAAGGATTGCGGAAATTGATCGCTTTAATAGAACGCGGAAGATACAAAGCACACGAGGATACATCTGCCAGGAAGAAAGAGGAGATTTTCCAGGAAATTAACTTTTACACGGGAAATTTACACGACTTTCTCAATGAACAGGCGGAGTACTTTGATATGAGTGGAACAAAACCTTCAAATTCTCTCATGATAACCGATGGTCTGCGGTTCAACATGAATATCAAGCTTAGTCAATTGGCACAGGAATTACAGACAGACGGAGGATTAAAACTAGTGGACAGAACTTGGCACTTTAAGTTTCATCCACATTGTTTTCTTGGTAGTGATCTTGTATCGTGGATTATTAAGCAGTTTGACGACATCGATAGCAGAGAGGCTGCCACTGAGTATGGCCAAACGTTAATGGATAGAAAGTTATTCATTCATGTTGAGAATAGACACGGTTTTTTGGATGGCCACTACTTCTATGAATTCTGCGAAGAATATGTGGACCAGAACTACAAAGCGAAAGTTGAGAGAAAAAGTTGGTTCCGTAAATTGCAACCTCAGGAGCACGAGGAGGCAAAGGAACCCAAAGACGCCAAATCGCCGACTCCCACGGCCCCTAACACACCCCTTTCGGTGGCTCCGAATACACCTTCGCTTACTAGAAGCAATTCAATAACTAGCACAACTGACACCCCAAACGAGTTGAAAAAAGTGGTATCTCTGTATGTCTTGCAAGAGAGTGAACTGTCGTCGTTGAGCGAGTCTCAGAAAGCAAGAAGGCGCAAAAAATTCATGATCAGCAAACACGTGAAGTATAACTGTGATCCTTCTGGAAAATCATTCAGGCCCGAATTACTCGACGTGCATTATGACAGTGTACATAACCCAGAGCACTGCTACCATATCCGCTTACAATGGCTTAACACTACTACAAAGTTCATTGATGAAGCAATTATCAATTGGTCACGCTTCTGTGAGAGGTATGGACTAAAACTCGTGGAAACACCCTGGAGAGAATTATGCACAATCCCAGAAATTAACCCTTTCCACTCTTTTGTTGATTTGAAGTTCGCCGTGAATCCACTCCAGGATCCAGAATTCAAGGACTGCGAGATCCTTAGAACTAACAAATTTTACTTTCATCTTCACTTCTTGAAAGTCGCCGATTTTCTTCTTGATAATAGAGGCACTTCTTTCTTTCTGAAGGATCATATTGAGATTTGCTACAGCTGGGGAAAACCTAGTTTCAAATATGCTCAGTTCATCCACAAGAGTGGCGCCTATATCGTCGAATTGAGAGACAATGGCGAATTCTGCATGGCTCCGAACAACGTTCACATTCTTAGGGTGAACACGTTTGTGAACCCAGCATCGGAGCAAAGTGCAAAGAACAGTATCATTGATTCACAACGCGTGATGTTGAAATTCAGAGAGTGCTGCAGAGACGAACGTTTCTTAAGACAAGTTTTCAGAGACGCGTCAAAATTCTTAAAAGAAGACTACGATGCAGCTTATGTCGTTGGGATGTAATTGATCTATACATATTTGGCCATTGTATCTAAGCAGCGATTCTCTCAGCAATCTTGAGAGCATCGGCTAAAACACCATGAGCGGTGACCTCAGCACCTGCACCAGCACCTTGGATGATCAATGGGTTAGGGTATCTTTCTGTCTTGAAGGAGACAACATTATCGGAGCCCTTCAAAGAGGCGAAAGGGTGCTCGAAGTCGTACTTGGCAATGCCCACAGAGACCTTGTTGGCCTTGAAATCGACTTGGCCAACGTATCTCAACACCTTGTTCTCAGCCAAAGCATCGTCCTTACGCTTCTGGAAGTCAGCATCGAAGTTTGGAAGTTTTTCCAAGAACTCTGCGCCAGTAGTACATGCCTCCAACTCTTGAGGGACAAGGGAGTCCACGGCGAAAGACGATGGGGACTCCACCTCAAAGCCGGCGATTCTGGCCAAGATAGTGACCTTTCTGGCGAAGTCCATACCGTTCAAGTCGTCTCTTGGATCAGGCTCAAGGTAACCCAATTCCTTGGCAACGTTGACCACATCAGAGAACTTGGTGGTTGAAGCCTCGCTGGTGGAGAGCGAGTTGAAAATGTACGACAAGGATCCAGACAAGATTCCTTCGATCTTCTCAACCTTGTCTCCAGTGGCCACCAAATCTCTCAATGGGCCAATAATAGGCAAACCGGCACCAACGGTGGCCTCGTGATAGACCAAACCGCCGCCTGGGGCAACAGAGCTGGAGAAAATATCGTTCCATGTGGCCAAGTCTGAGGAGAAGGCCTTCTTATTTGGGGTTGCAATTGAGATCCCTTGCTTGATGAACTTAGGGTAGTAGTCAGCAATGGAAGCGTTTGAGGTGTTGTCGATCAAGATGGTAGGCTTAGGAGAAGCCTTCAAGAAAGCAGTCAACTCATCCAAGGGCAAAACTGGTTGAGCAGCAGCAGTTTTGTATGATTGCAAGTCCACTGGCTGGTAGTCTTTGGAGACAATGGCCTCTCTGGAGTTTCTGGCCAAGTATACAACATTGAAAGCAATGGAGGACTTCAAGTTTTTCAATTGGTTGATGAAGGCAGAGCCGACGACTCCGCCACCGATGATAGCTACGTTGACAGACATTTTTATTGATTGCTGAAGGGTTGTTTCCGCACAGTTGAAGGATTCCGTTTCGGCAACCATGACTATTACAGTGGCTCGCGAAAAATATGGCTTCAGGGCACGTGACCGGTAGCCAAGAGCGAGAAATGTCGCAAGCCGTGCTGCACTGATCTATGATGCACTGGTCTGTGATCTGTTATGCAATGCTTTTGCAGATGAAGAAATGTTACTTAAAGGTCAATTAAATCGGGCTTGATTTATTTAGTAAGGATTCAGAAGCTGCCTATAATCGAGGCAAGTATAAAGAAAACCACCCATAAACATGGGCTCGAGTTGTTTGCGCCACTGCTTTTAGGCTTGGTGTCTTCCTCGGTATGGGGCAACGTATGGGTGATGGTTTCGGTGGCATTGACGATATGTTTTCTATCAGAGAACGGCTGGGGGAACAAGCCAAACTGGGCCAATCTGCGGAAGTCCCATTCTATTGTGGTCTCTGTTTTGTAGGTCCAAAAAATCCAACCATTCAGCATGGTTTCGTATTGTTGGAGCTGAATTTCGATGTATTCACGCGTGCTATTTTTATGTTCCTCCGTCCACAGAGCCCAGTTATTAATTTCTGAGCAGTTTCCCATATATGGGATATCTATCGGATCGTTTGTGAATGGGGCGGTGCCGTCCCACCGGTGTCCCTTGTGTACGCTATTTAGCCATGGGGTACAATCGGTCAAAGCTGCACTCCATTCGCCGACAATGGCTGGATGAGAAGATAACTCGTCGCGTATCCCCGAAGCAAAACCTCTTATGTTGTTGATGCGCTCAGTCATATTGTTGCTGAGCTGGTAGGCGGTAAAAATCTCATAATGGTGGTGGTCGATCAAGATATTGTAATTTTGCAACCGGCCCGGCATTGTTCCAGAAGAGTTTAAAAAGTTGTTCCAGTATCCTTGACCTTGAAAGGCATCATGGAAAACGATTGTGTTGTTAGTGGCCTGCAAAAGGCGGGCATCAAGATACGTGGAGTTGTAGAACAGCTCTAATCCAGTCATGGATAAATAATAGCCAAAAGGCTCGTTGAGAACCTGGATCCCGAGGATAGTATCATTGAAACGACGCGAAAACGAAGTACTGCCATACTTAGTATAGATTTGCCTGAGTACCAGTTCCGTTAGCTCAATGTTTTGGGGTGTTTCTTGCCATCCGGGCACGTTATGGCGGAACCAACCGGAGTTATCAAAACCGTTCTGGGACCCAGGAGCACCATGCAAGTCGATCATCACCTTGAGGTCGTTCAGATGGGCCCATTCGATGGCCTTGTCCAAATATTCTTGGGCTCCTGCGACATATGGGTCGGAGTCAAACATGTCGAAGGCCCAGTAGCCGATGGGGATGCGCACCATATTGAAGCCATATTCCTTTATATCGTGGAAATCTGATTCGTTGTAGAAAGTCAGCCAATGTGCTTCAAGACGTCGGGCAGCCTCTTCCTTTCCCAACTTTTCGCAGTATGTGTATTCATCAGGAGGAATATCAGAAGCATTTCTGGATGTTTCATTGAAGGCTAAGAAAAGGGAAGGTGTGATGAAAGGCTCTAATAAAAGCCAGCCTCCAAGCGATACACCCTGATACTGGAAGCTGGCCGACGAATGCGTATTAGTATACGGATACGGCTGTGTGAGGTTGGCATATTCTGTGGAGTTATGAATTGCGTTTTGGAAAGTCAGCGAGTTGAAAGCAAGTGCCAGCGACGCATATGACAACACACAAAAAGTCACGGGAACGATGGGAATTAACATTTTCAGCTAAGTGAAAGAAGATTGTAATGGGGTTGGTTGACGATTAATGCATCTATTAGGACTACTATAGGTTCAACGAGAAGCAGAACAAAATAATCCAAAGGAAAGAGAAAAGAACCCCAAAACCCATGAGTTGGATGGTTGGAAGGTTTCCTGCGCTTTACTTTCAATGTGTTACACGAGGAAAGTACTGTTCTGGGAAAGTGCTGCTTTTAGACGCGGCTGCGCCCTGTTGTAGAAGTACCATAATCAGGTGCAGACACGAGCGTGAATGTGGTGTGTGATGCAAAGACCGCATGTGTCGAAGCCAAGCGTGTGGCAGTACGGGCCCGGTGCCCTGACACTGGAAAAGGCCATGTAAGCCATGTTTTCCTTTGATTTACCCGGTCATGGGTGTGTGTTAGTTTCGGGTGTGTGTGTGCAAAAGATTTCCTCAAGCACAGTCTACATGACAACCTCGCAATGAAACTTCTATTAGCTAAGGTATGAAAAGAAAGAAGTGGGGCTTAGGTGCCCCTATGTACATCCAATATATAAAACATAGGTCCAGTCATGACATCATTAGTCCAAGTCGGCGTCGGAAGGCTTGGTGTCGTCGGCAACTGCGGCAGCTCCAGAAGCAGCAGAAGCACCCGAAGCAGCAGACGCAGCAGAAGCAGCTCCACCAATGATGTTGGTGATAGTAGCTGGGGGTTGGATGGCGATCATCATCACCAACAACTCGTAAACGTCCTCAGGAACAGTCTTCTGGTAAATGCCCATGATATCGGTAGGGTTGGGGTACACCGCCAACGCCTTGTAGAAGCGCAACGCAGCGTCAACCTTGGTGGCAGGGTTGTTGGCCAACTGTTCACCGGTGGCAACCTGTTCCATGAAGAATTCCTCCTTCTTGGTCAAGTCGGTAGGAATAGGGTTCTCGGCCAAGTCCTCGGTCAAGGCCTTCTTGACGGCAAGCATCTTGGACTTCTTCAGTTCCTGTTGCTCCTTGGCAGCCTGCTTCTGCTGCTTGACATGTCTCTTTTTCAACTGTTTTCTGAACTCTGGAGATGTTCTTCTGTTGTAGTCGAAGTAAACGGCGTAAGCAACCACTCCGGCTGCGGCGACGGAGACAAAGGCGAAGGTCTTGTTCATTTTGGAGTTGGGGGTTTCCTTTTTAGGCGCTGGGTGTTGTGTTGTGTTGTGTTGTGTTGTGGGTTGCGGGTTGCGGGTTGCGGGTTGTCCTTTGAGGGTGGGGGTTGTCCTTTTGGGTTGTCCTTTTGGGCGTGGTGTTTTGGGACTTGTTTGAAGGTGTGTCAATTGTTCCACTGTGTTCAGCGTAAGCAAGTGCGATTTGATGCGAAAAGTTCTGGCTGGAAAATTTTTGACGTGGTTCCGCGTGCGATTACCATCGGGTGTGGTCGGAGCGTGAGGCGGACGAAAAAACGACAACGAATGGAGGCAGAGAGAAAAAGCCCGAAAGAGAAGGCAGAAGCTGGGGCTAAAATTGAACATGTCTTAAAAATAACGCATTGTGGCGTCACGAGAGAAATATGAGGGACATTTTTGGGGTTATTATGTTTGGGGCTATTATGTTTGGGGCTATTATGTTTGGGGTTATTATGTTTGGGGTTATTATGTTACGTTACTATAAATGAGAATAGCAGGGTGAATAGGTATACTGTGTAATTTCTTGCAAACGGTTTATGGGTATGATAATATTCACCATTTAGTAAAACCGACCCAGAACCCCGTTTTCTTTACTACTATATAAAATCTTGTAGGCCACTCAACAGAGTTGATCAGCCGCTGGCTTGAACTTGGGGTTTTGGGTGGTACAGAAGACGAACCCCAAGACACTGAAGAGTGCACTACAGAGGCTGAAATCTTGGCCTAAGTCTTCCGGAGTTAGAAAAAGGCACAACTAGTATTCCGCAACTTTGTTCTTTACATTTCACAGAACCTTGCTTATAAAGATATCGCGAGAAGTTTTGCACCACCACCTCGTTTCTCGAAGTGTATCGTTATAGTGTATCGTTGTAGTGTATCGTTATAGTGTATCGTTATAGTGAGTCGTTATAGTGAGGATCCCCCACCATTGGGGCCGGCACACCCGTACACCCGCTTACCTCATCAGTTTGGACCCCGGCGAAATTTGGCCAAAATTCCTTGTTTTTTCGAATTTTTTGGTCGCCATGTATTCATTATCATTGAAGGAGTCTCCAAACGTAGAAATTTGCCATGCTCTTGTTGGGGTTGTACATTGCAGCCACGTCAAACTTGGGAAGCTCAACAGTATGGATGGCTGCGCGATAATAGTGGTGCTGCGGAATTTTCATTTTCATCCAACAACTATTAATAACCACATGTTTAGGTTTGGTGATGTGGCGTGAACTAAAACTTTCTTCAAAGTGACATCCATGTGAAACTGTTGTGGTTTTGGTTGATTTACTTTAGTGACACGACCAATTTGAGATTGATAAACAATGCCCCCCGGCTATTCCGAGCAAAAAGCGTTGTTTAACTTTGATAATTTCAACGTCCGGTGTCAAGTTTCTCCTGATAATCTGAGAAACCACAATCCTAAAAAGATTCCACAATTGGGGACTGAATCAGGGAATGGCGACTCACTCACCCCGAAAACAGACGCCGAAAGTGTCAATGTTTAGGATAAAAATGTGAAGATGAATCCGAGTACTGTTAATTCTGCTTGTACCAAAGGTGCGTTTTAGGAAAGATACAGTTTGTTAGAAGCAAAGAAACTCACGCTTTGCAAAACAAACACGGGAACTTTTCATGTTCGGTTTGGTGATATGGTGGCCACGAGAATATATTTAATGAACACATCTACCAACTCGACAAGGTGGCTCAAAACACTGAATCAAATGGTCTTTATCAGAGAACGTCCGACAGTCTGGGTGTGGTCTTCAAAGGATCTTTTTGAATGGAATGTACCTTAAACGTGCAGCTGTAATCAATGAGTGTAAGCATTGGTGAAATTAGAAACCAAAGAAATAATTTTCGAAGTAGACAACGACTTTTGTACATTTTGCTTTGGCCGTGCACGTATAAAAGACTTTGCCATGTGGCTGACACGAGGAGAACCCGTCTAGATTTGGTTGGTATGCTATGTTTTGAGAGTTGTAACTTGTTATCAATAATTGTGAGTGCACCAGTGAACGTCGTGTTGGTTCCAAAAGACCTTAGCATGAAGTTCAAATGCGTTTGAAACTAACAACTAATATTGTTTGTTTCTGGCAAACACGTCTTTCTGGACTTTTTACTTACCCAATAATGTGGATGATAACCAACATGAATGAAAAGATCTTGGGTATGGACTTCCCATTTGATCCACATTCTTGTACTTGTAACTTTTCTTGTGAGAAGAAAGCATTAAAGGACTTAGGATAGACATCACCATGCTTCCTAGATCTTGTCTTGTAGCACGATAGGGAGATTTGCCCGAGAAGAGTTTATTTGGGGAGGTCAAAAGAGTGAATTAGGGAATCTTCCACCGATGTTATAAAAAAAAAGGCCTGTGAACAGCATCGTTGCATTAACTATCGTTGTAACAAGTGGATATTCCTGCTCAGACTCAGTACTAGTGACTAAGGAATGAAAGCACTTAAGCACAACGATTACATAATTATAACGATAATATAACGAGCCCACACAACAAAAGCTATTCTTGAATAAAATCTTTTTCTCTTTTGGGATCAAAATCTTCTTCTCTTTTGGGATCAAAATCTTCTTCTCTTTTGGGGCCCTTCATTAACAGGCCTAGCCTGTTGAACCCATTCACCAGTTGCCTTGCGCTCACCATGGTGAATATTACACCAAGCATACTTTTCTTTTCATTCCCAAATTCTCAATCAAAAAACTTACCGCGTACATTCACCACTTCCACGCCTAGCTGCCTACAAAAGGCACATGGTCAAAGCTCTGTGGGAGTGCCCGAACACCATAACTCTACATTTTATCCATTAATAACCCAAGGCGAGCCGCACTAATTTCCACCCCACTAAGGGTGCCCAAGGCCCTAAACCCACCTAAACCCCGGTGCACGGGTGTGCGCGTGGATTTTTTTCCCATCAATTTCATTGGCCTGCTTGACTGGCCCAGTCTCTTCAAAGGTTCACAGCTTCTTAGAGTGTGTTTAACCCGTGTGGAAACTTGTGTATTTTCGTGGAATCCCTCATTGAATTAAGCCGAATCAAATTCGCTAGAACCTCTCTATTTGTCTCCCTCACCCCAAAGAAAAAACAAGATATCTACACCCGCACTGCAACACACGTCAAAATGGCCGAAGAAAAGAGAGTGTTCCCAGACTCCACCAACAAATGGCCTACGCCATTCACCAACTTGTTCAGCTCGCATGCTTATCCCAAGTGGGAGCCGGTGGACACTGCCAAGCAGACCAAACAGGTGTTTAAGTTTGGATTCTACACCACCGCAGGTGCATATGCATGGCTTTTCCTCTGGAAGAGGACCACTTTCAAGCTTGAGCTTCCTATGGTGGTCACTGGGTTTGCCACAGTAGCTGTGGCCGCCAGGGGTATCTCTGCCAACTTGCGTGAGAAGAACGACGGCTGGAACACCTTCTGGGCCGTTGGTGCAGGTAACGCTGCTGTGTTGACTGCCGGCTTCAGACAGATGCCTCTCAAACAGAAGATCATGGGTGGTGTTAGTGGTGCGTGCTTGACTGCGCTCGCGGAGCAGATCATGTGGGCGCAATCTGCGTCTTCTGCGGGTCAAAACACGAGGTTTGCTGCTGCAAATACCGATGACGAGTTGCCCAAGCAGGAATTCTGGGATGTCTGGAAGAGAAGACCATTGTCCCAGACCGTGGACGCTTTGGGTGTTGGAAGGGGTATTTTCAAGCCATAAAGCGGATGTTTGTTACCGTTTGTTTCCTTTTCAGCATTTTCCCTCGCAGCTCATGTAACATATTCAATACGCATTTTAATTAGAATGATCTGATGACTGACGTAGGAATGGTGGGATACATCCATGTGTTATTTCTGGCCTATATAGAAATTTTACGGGGGGTTCTGTGGCATTTCACGCTGATATTTACCTCTTCCCTGGCGAGCCCTGATCTTTTGTAGCCTTTGTATCAGATGTGTTAAAGTATTGTATCTTATTTGGGAGTTTGGTGTTTTCATTAGTCAAGTATTATGGGCTGGTCTGTCCCACGTGTACTTGTTTCTACAAAGGTGACAAGCGATATGAGTGATTTAATAAAGAGCACTTGATCAAAGTCGGAAAACCCTGGTTGGAAAAAGCAACTATCGTAGTAGCAATGGTAGTATCAAATTGGAAGATCCAATGGAAGTCTAAAAATTGGAAGATCCAATGGAAGTCTCGAAATGCAAGATCCACTATGGCGGTGTACCATTTGAAAAGGGTGACTTATATCAGCAAACATGTTTGCCCCAACTTGCCGACAGAGTATACTTCAGCCTTAAATCTACACGTAGAACGTCCCAACTAGTCTTTAGAGAAGTTTCTTTAGGCAAACTGCCCCGCAACTTGTTTAATGGTTAAACTAAAATCGACGTCGTTGTGATGTGTCCTGTTGTTTGAAAACATTGGGTGTTTCTGTTAAAGGCCGTGACTTTGAATCGCCACGTGCAACATGACTCATGTGAATCTTTTGGTTCAAATTTTAGAAAACATTTTCGAAATGAAGGATATATGTACATGATGGGTGCCCTTCTGCACTTAAGGGCGGTGGTGGTATGAAAAACCCCAGGGTTTCTTAAACAGAAACCGCGTTGGCAGGAATAAAAAGACACCAAGCGCATATCACAGCGCAAATTCTACGAGTGAACTTTTCATCCCGCTACCCTGGACGCTGGAAGAGGCAAATTGGGGGGAAAGTAATACACAATGCAATTTGCAGTTCAATCTGGAAAGGCACATCTCAAGCACATTGAATGAGAGCCGCAGGGTTGTTGGAGTCCCGCAAAGACAAACCCCCATAAAGAAGTGGTTCTTGTTAACACTTCTTATAAGGATATTCAAAATCATTGGCCTTCAACTTCCACAACTTCTTCTTTTTCTTGGTGAGCACATGCTCGACAAAAGCGTCGTCACAGTACTCCTTCTTGAACTTCCTGATGAATGCTGGGTCCCATAACTCACTGGCGATGCCTAAATCCTTGCAACATCTCATCAACGCATTGCTCTTGCACCCTTCCAAGGCCGTAGTCAACTTCTCCTCGCCACCATAGTAGTCCTGTTCACCACGGGCCACAGAAACAAGACGCCCACTGCAAATAAGAGCGTACTCTCTGCTGACTTGCTTGGGGGTGATGTGGCTCAGGGTTCTTGGGGCCAAGCCCCAGCCTCCCGGACCAAACGCCCGGTTCAAGATCCGTCTGTACTTGATTTCAGGCAAGTAAAGAATGCCATCGGGTTTGATTTCCACGTCCGAAGGCTCGAGCGGTGCCAAAAGGATCTCGTTGACCTCTCTTGGGAACGGTTCTTGGCCCAAGCCATGGAACGAGTCGGACCAGTCAATAGTACCGGAACTACCCAGCCCATAAACGGGGGAATCGTGGAGAGAGATCCCCAGGGCGACAGGCGTAGTTCCTGGGGTCAGTGCGAAGGAATCCTGGCCTTCGGCGCCTTCATTTGACGTGCTTTGTGACGCCGGCGACGCACTCTGGTAGGTGTGGGTATTGTCAAAAGTTGCCTGTTGCTGCGCCGGTTTTTCTGCGGCAGCTTTTCTCACGGGCGTTACACGGCGAGCCATGGTAAAGAGCCGTGAAGGTTGGCGGCACATAGAGCCTCTGAAAAGCATGGTGTTTATGGAAAAAAATCTGGTCTTTCGCTGGACTACAAATGCCTCCTTATGAAGTAGATGGTGCCATCTGGTATAGATAATGCGGGTGCGACGGTTTGGAGGTGCACGGGTGTAGATGTGGGTGTTTCAGCGTGGTCGCGGGTTTCCATCATTCCATGTAGAAGTGTTACTAAAAGAGCTTTGGGTCTATACATCTTGGGTTCAAGGTGGCCTATGAGACACTTTTCTTGCTTTTCGGTGCGCCATTGAGACATATGTGTGCGAATTGACCAGCTCGCGTCGTAGAGTTGTCTCATGGTGGATTTAACTGAAATTTTCACGCCGAAACGGCCCGAAAAATCTTCAAAAGTTATTGAAAACTCTTTCGATAGTCGTCAAAACTCTTTCGATAGTGGTCAAAGTCTTTAAAGGTCATGCAAAAGGCCAATTTTGCGCCAATATATCGCCTCGATATTCCGCCTCGATAATATGCCTCAATCTCTTGTCGAAGATATGTTATTTATGGAGTGAAGGCTGCCTTAATACACTTCTTATACCAAACTTGAGTACCGAGTCTGATTTGATAACTACCAGCTGCCTGTGTCATTGGCTTGTTGAACGTGGCCTTTTCGAGTGTTCTTGAACGGGATAACAGCTGTAAATCCCCGGTATTTTTGCTCAAGACATGTGCCTCTATGTATCATCCCGGTGTGAGTATTTCTGCCGTGTTAGTCTTTCTTTGGAGGCAGCCCGCAAAATCTGAGACAGCCCCGTTGCTCTTGGCCAGGATCGCCGACGCATATTCATGAGAGTTTGTTTTCAGTAATAAAACTTGAAACGCTTTATAAAATCTTATGTTTGTTGCTGGTTTGAAAAAAGGACAATGCCATGATTTAAGGTTGGCTTTGTTTTGTCAACCCCGCGCTGTTCGCAGCCTTAGGCCTTGTTACAAGAGAAGAGAAAACTATAGAGAAAACTATAGAGAACAACTATAGAGAAAACTATAGAGAACAACTATAGAGAACAACTATAGAGAACAACTATAGAGAACAACTATAGAGAACAACTTTCAGTGGTGAGCTAACGTAGAGTTAACTAAAAAAGAACTTCATGAGATTTATTATTTTCAATGATAATAGTCCACTTCAAAACCACTGGAAGGCTCTGTCACGTCAAATTACACAACGGTCCATGGAGAATTTGCAGAATATGCTTCGCCCACACAATTCAGAGACTTAAATGACTCCAATACATCGCAATTTATGGATAACATGCCAAGTCTTCTTCAAATGCCACAAATAATCAAGACAGAAATATATTTATGTCTCATGAAGTTCTTCTATTGCATGTATCAAGGAGTGTTCCCCGGGGGAAGTTCCTCAAGTTCGTTGTGGTGGTCATCGAAAATGCAAGTCAAAACGGCCAACATATCATGATTGTGTTAATATATAATCAGCTGCCACAAAAGACTAGGACAAATTTGACTTTCGAACTGTTCAAACTAGGAGGGGAATTGCAGAGGGGGTCACTAGCAAGATCTCACATCCGCCCATGACGTGGAGGCCTCGTGATTGAAACAGGCTTTACACATTAAACACAGAATTGGAAGGCCAAATCTTGGCTAATTGTATTTCGAAAATGTTGCTAGATGCACTAAATCCAAAACAAATTGAAAATATCTAAATTTTAATCATATTTTTCCGGGGTCCAAACTTATGACATGGCCAGGTGTACGGGCGTAGGGTCCACAGCCAACCATTGCTGGTGCAACTTGATTGTTGATTACTTACTCTTTGACGAGTACGATTACCCGTGTATTCGTTACTTTTAGTACTCAAAATCCCAGGATTATTCCAGCAATATATCAAAATTTTTCGAATTCCCGTAATGCTCTGGTTGAGAAGTAAACAAACTGGGTTCATTTAAAGATGTTTAGCAAGTTGAAGGCGGTGTATTGTTATAACCAGAAAAGCATCACAATATTATTCTAAAGTAGACATACTCAGCCCATTTTTCAGTGCTCTCTAGTCAAAGATGGTTAACTTTCATCAGATTGGTATTATAGTTCTAAAGAGGTGATACAAATGTCCAGGGATGGATGGCATTAGCCGCCTAAGGCCCCAACTTCCACGTGTCCGATTTCTATTTGCTTAGCCGACATAAGGGAATTAAGAGTATAGAAATTTGAATTATACAGTGGCCAATTTTACAAAGAGAGTTATGTGAGCGGCCCTCCCAAGCATCAGAAAGTGCAATGTAGGCTATGGTAAATGGGTTCCGTTAAAAATAGTACAATCTTCAGCTATTTATTGGGGAATTTGGGGAATTAGTTGAGACGTGATGCAATATTTCACCATGAGTCGAGTGATACAGGTGCAAGCCATTTAACAAAGTGAGTGTGTCCAGGAGCCCTATCACTCTACAGCCTCAAACACTCCATAGTATAACCATATTTCCTAGGAGGAGTCTCTGAAAATTAATCATTTTCTTGATCTATTTTTACTTGCCCTCACTCTTGTAGCACAAGTGCTGCTAACTTGCCTGATAACTTGACTTCTAACCTAACTGATAACCTGACTTCTAACTTGACTTCTAACCTAACTGATAACCTACCTGCTAACCTAACTGATAACCTGCCTGATAACCTGCCTTCCAGTGTGACTCCTGTGCCTGAGCGTGCGCGTCCACGCTCATACTGCCGTGGTGACTTGTGAGGTTCCGTAAAAACGACGAAGCAAAAAACTCCACCCATTTGCATTATTTGATATGTCTTCGATCAACCCTCTTTTGTTTGATAACTAAATTTGTAATTCTTCCGAAGAAACTAAACATGATTCTCGTTATGATGAGGCACCAAAAGTGATTGCACAATGGCTTTGCTGAATGTGCGGTGTAAAGTTGCTCCAAAATCCAAACCACAGTAGCGCAGCGCAGCCGAGCTTGCTTTTTGTTGATGTGTGCTCCAACAATGGATTGGACTTGTGCCCATTGATTCCTTGATGCACAAGCATCTTTGTGAAATCAGAGATAACACAAGGGAGCAATATGTGGCTGATGACAATGACGTGGAAAGCCTTTCTAAAAAAAGAAAAAATATAAACAAGCGAGTGATTGTCTTTGCTATCAGATCAAATCAGAGATCGGGACACGCATGTGCGACTGGGGCATGGAGAGGAATTTGACGCAGGATTTTTAAGGAACATCGTGGGCGTAGCGTGTCCATTCTGGGCATAAATCCCGTAGGTATATGTGGTTCGCGTGGGAAGAAATGTTGAGCATGTCGACGAACTAAATGTAAGGCAGCCGAAAAGACACTGTAAAACTTAGACAACACCCAAAAGCATTGCAAACAGTCGAAATGCATTGTTATGGCTTTGGACAAAAACACCCATATTCTTTGGAACGGATGTTCCCATGGGTTTCTCTTCCTCTCGGGAATTGCATTCCACGCTAAATTGGCGAGACTGCCTGCTTCAATGCACACTCGTCCACCACGACGCGCATACTGACGCAATACCAAAATGTATCTCAAGACAAGTATAGAGCCAAACCATTATGTCATAAACCCATACAAGCCCACTCAGAGCCATTGGGGGAAAGCCTCACCATCGGGCAAGTTCGAAAGGATCTTCCCGTTCCATACTTCACTTCCCTTGACCATCGGTTACCGTTGAATTCTGTGTGACTTTCTATATTACTCTGTTGCGTTGCTAGTAATATTTGGAATTTCTTTTGAATTTAGTTGTCCTCGACTTTTTTATGCATGGCGCGCGTCCCCACCCCCTACGAGTCCTGCACACAGCCCCAAAGTCTCGGGAAATTCTTGTGTTTCACTGCATGCGGCCCGGGCTCAAATATTTTCTTTTGTTCTTTTCTTAGCACACCCGCGCCTCAGGCACTTTTATACATTGCTGTTTCTGCTCTTTTTTGCTCTTTGTTGCTCCTTCTTAAACAGCCTTAATTCTTCGCTATCCCACCACCCAAAAGCATATCCCCCTTTATAGACCTCACTAGCTGAAAGGGAAATCTCTCGTTGCCTCGATCAATCCCGAAACAAGCCCGAACTAAGCCTTGTTCCTTTAATACATCGATTTTTTTAATTTCCAGGGGTGTTTTTTTATCCATTTTCTTCACCACTCTCAGAACCCTTTTTTGTCCCTACTGGCGGATCAAAGCCTATACACTGAGACATTTGTTTTTGACTTTGACTTCTCCACTTCAAATTTCGACGCTTCTGAATCACGTTCGTTTTTCATTTTTTTTTTTTTGCGTCGCCGGGTGATTTTTGAATCCTCTTCCATCCCCATATAGATCACTTTCTCGATGCATTTGTTATCCCTTTGGGTCATTATCGTGTCGTTAGCCGCGCGCGTGTGGGCAGACGTCGACATCACTTCTCCCACCGCAGGACAAACGTTTTCTCCCTCGGGCGGCTCCGCTACTATCGCTGTCCAGTGGACCGATAGTGTCAGCGATACTTCGGACGATTCTTCGCTTGCCAACGTGGAGTATTTTGCCATTGTTCTTTGCACGGGTGACAACAACAACATCCAGAGCGTCAAGCAACTCACCACATCCTTATCGTCATTCGCGCGTTCATACAATGTTGTGCTCAGCTCAAGTGATGTGCCTAATGGTATCTACTTCATCCAGGTGTACGCAAAGTTTCAATCCGATTCGGGTTTCACTATCCACTACACAAATCGGTTCACGTTATCCGGCATGTCCGGCTCTGTGGCCACCTACACCTTCAGCCCGGCGCTTTTCTCCACCACAGGCTCGGTCGCCAGCTCAATCATCTCGGTTGGGGTATTCGCCCCAACATCGATAGACTCGCGTTCCTTCTCGGTTCCTTACACCGAGCAAACCGGTAAAATCCGTTATGCGCCAATGCAAACGCAGCCTGGCTCGTCCATCTCTTACACGATGTTTTCCAACAGACACGCCACGTCTGCCTATACGCCATACTCGACCATCCGTCGGTCGCCAAATGTCTACTCAACATTGACTCCGGGCTGGAGTTACACTGTGACTTCCAAGCACAACACCGCTGCTATTGCGCCTTACCCCACCTACTTTTACCCTGCATCCTCGCGTGTGACCGCGGCCTCGATGTCTACGGCCCACAAGAAGCGCTGGCTCTAATTATAGATTAAATACGTTCTTAGGAAAAGTTTTTTTGGACACTGGATTCTATTTGGGACCGGACTGATTCCGGCGTGTAGTTTGAATGCATAGTACACCTCTATGAACAGCTGTTAGTGCCCGGAGGAGGCAGGCATTTGGATAGACTTTTGGGAAAGTGCGCAACTCTCAAACTGTGTTCTCCAGGGTAGTTTGTCTAAAGTGATGTATTTCTTTAGTTACTTTCAAGAAAAATAGAATTTTCATGTTGACCATGGTGGTGGCCCTGATAATTCTCTCGTAGAAGTGCACCTCATTGTTTACGAAAAGGTCACTTGTGTTTAGTAAATGGTCACTTTTGTTAAGGAATAGAATACATGTGTTGAGGAATAGAATACATGTGTTAAGGAATAGAATACATGTGTTAAGGAAAAGATCACATGTAAGTGTGGTGATGAAAACTTCCGTTCTGTTTTCTTAAACCAATTCCCTATCTCCTTGATGTGATCTTTTGGAGTTTCAACGACGTTGGGTGCTGGACTAAACTTGTAAAACAAAAAAAAAAAAAATACGCTTCCAAAAGATTGTTCTCCCTTCAGTAAGTGAGACACTTCTTGGCAATGTTCTTTTTAAATTAAAAATGGTTAGGTTTGATTAGTGCGAAAAAGTTATTACGGTAAGTGTTTACGAACGAATACTTAAATAACTGAGAGATTTTCAGAGAAGTACTTCACCCCATTGGGCTCGTCGCATAAAGTATATTATTGTTCATTTTTCACCCGGGCATTGATTCAGGAATCATGTGCAGAATCATGTACGGAATCAAATACAAACCGACAGCAAATTACCCCCTGTGGATGAAACTCAAAACTCAGCAAACTCAACATTGGACAATAAGTTTTCTACAAGCAAATAAAATGTCACCCGGTGAGCAATTTGTTCTTTCTAGTGTGCCCCCTTTCAGGGTGTAAGACATGGCTTAGACGTACTGTTTGGAATTTATGTGCATGTATCATCTTTTGTTGTATGAGTCTTGCGTCAGAAGCGTTTCCAAATCAAATCACTAGTTTTATTCAAAACCTTAAATGTGACATTTGGTCGGTTTTGATGAATAGGGTACGGTTTCATATGCCCTGGGTATGTTGGGCTGATGTCTTCTGTGAGCCACGGTGAAGTTGCAGAGTGAGCAAGTAAAAGGAGTGTGATTGGGGGGACGGATGAAGATGGACTAATTTCTTTGAGCTGCTTCTACTTAGCTACTTCTACTGAACCACTTCTACTTAGCTACTTTATTCTTCGATGAATAATGAAGCGTCATCCTGTGAGACAGATCAAATTTGGACTTCGTGCGCTCAGATTACCCCACATAGACCCGCAGTTTTGATAAACAAATTTACAGAGTTTCTCACCTAATTCCCCGGCTTCAGTTGTCCAAATAAGCAAAAACCTCCATGGTTTTTCTTTGAAATGTGTTGGTAAACTGTGGGAAATGTGTTATACACCCTGGGACGTCCATAGTCATGACAGAGTCATGATGAGAATGTGCCAAGAATGGGAAAATCAAACATCGACTACTAGTGAAAAGAAAATCAATTGGGTGAATAGGAATATTCTAAATTTTTCTTAAAACCTTTGCTATGGACATACCAATATTTGCCTTGAATCTGCTTAACATTGGTAAAAGAACGGCCGTTTCATACCATTAGACCAGGTCATCTATTGCTATAAGAGGGCAAGTCAAAGGTTTAACCCCGGCGAAATCCCATCAAAACGAAGGTTTTTGAATGTTTTTTGAATGTTTTTTGAATGTTTTTTGAATGTTTGTGATTGTTTGTGATTGTTTTTTGATTGTTTGTGATTGTTTGTGATTGTTTGTGATTGTTTTTGCTGGAAATATCATCAATCTTACTTATATGTGTTGGTGTTTTCCCCCATAAAACTCAAACTCAGCCACACCATGTTGAAATTCTGGTAGCTCTAACACAAATTCCCGATAGACACCACAAAATCGATAAACTTAACGGGGAAAAGACTGTGGGAGAAACATTAGCCAGAAATACACGAGCAGAGTCATGTGCCAGAAGAAACTCCCGCAACAAAAAAAGAAGAAAAAAAAAAGAATACAAGAACGATAATTTCACGGAGCATTACACTTATCCTAAAATACTTAATTCCAAATGTCTCGTGGTGTGTGATCTGTCAAACAAACAGAATTTGTGAGGTGGTGCTGAAAAGTCAACTTCTCGCGGGACAGGACAGTGCAAGGTCATTGACTCGCTTCCAAAACAACACGCCAAATATGTGTGGTGTAGAATACTGATGATTAGTTAATTTTCTTCATTTTTCATACGAGAATTTTTGTTAGAAATCTGAGAGTAGTCTTCTTATTAGTACTACTCTTATTAAAATAAGCTGCATTACAAATTAAGCTGTATTACAAATATAAGCGAGTTTTCGGAGCACTGCTTCTTGATCTGTGTAGACTGAACAAAGCTGTTCTCGGCAATAGAAAACATTGAGAGCAAAACCATTCAAAACAGAACCAAAACCATTCAAACAGAAACAAAAGCCCCCCCCCCCCCCCTCTAAATTACTCGAGAGTACTTCTCTCTTCCATGAACACTATGGGCAGTGCAGTTTTCCAACAATATTTCGCACCCCAAACAAGACAGTCGCCCGAGGGAAGTCATAGCCAAGGTGAATACTGGAGGTATCGAGATAACACCTCCAATTTCCATAAAACCTTGCAGAAAATTTGTTGGGTAGACTCAAAATGGCATTTTTGTTTTACACGGGTCATTAAGTTCACTTAAATTGCAGGATTCATATTTTCCCGAAGCCTGTTAACATTTCTAATTATGCCTCTCATTTCATCTGCAGTGAAAATCTACGCACTATGGGCCTCAAACTAAGTGTGCGCGTGGTGCAACAAAACGGCCACCACAATACAAATTCCCCCAAAACAGCCATACTTGCAGAGAAAAATGCATGACGTTAAGAAGCAACAAGACCCCATATAAGAATAGTACAAGATATACGCATAAACATAAAGGAAAACATAAAGAAAAATCCACCACCTCCTCCAGTTTCCAACAAAAACCACTTACCCCACTAGGTGATTATCACGTGAACACACCCGGATCAATAACATTGTCCTGCAGACACGCCCACCTTCAAACAAGCCAGACGTGTTTGACGAAACCATGTCTTGGAGGGAAATCAGACCTCACTCACGTATACTGAAAGGGCCAAAAGAAGAACACCTTTTCCCAGCGAACCAAATCCCAGCGAACCAAATCCTGCTACATCAAGAAACCTGGTATTCGGGAAGCACAAAATAGCGAATAAAAAAAAAAAATACAATCCTCAGTTCAAAACAGGTGTACTTGGAATCTTTCGAAACGCCCCAAAATACACTGATTTTTCTATAGGGGAAGATAATCAAAACACACAGTCACTCATACTTTCCCTAAAGCATCGTATTTCTCAAAATGGGCATTGAAGATTACAACACGTCGTCGTCTGCGTTGCGCAAGCGTAAAATCATCAAAAAGACCATCAACTTCTCGTTCATGGTGGTGGGAGAAAGTGGCCTGGGCCGTTCCACCTTCATCAACTCTTTATGTGGAGGCAACTCCATTGTTCCGACACTGCTGACGGCTTCACAAGATGCATTCGCGAAGAAGCTCACGTTGAGACATGAAAACGTCGAGTTGGAAGATAATGACGGACACAAGATTTCGTTGAATATCATCGACACACCCAATTTTGCCAATGGGCTCAATTGTGACGACGACTTCAAGGTGGTGGTAGACTTCATTCGCCACCAGTACGACGAGGTCTTGTTGGAAGAAAGTCGTGTCAAGCGTAACCCCCGGTTCAAGGATGGCCGTATCCATGTCTTGCTCTATATGGTTAACGCCACGGGCCATGGGTTATCTGAAATCGACGTCAAGTTCTTGCAACACGTCAGTAACCTCGTGAATGTCATGCCGGTGATCAGCAAGGCCGATGCCTTGACTCCGGCGGAGTTGAAACTCAACAAGCGTCTCATTTTGGAGGATTTGAATAACTACAACATCAGCTACTACAAGTTCAACGAGTACGAGTACGAGGAGGATTATATCGACGACGAGATTATTGAGTACAACAAGTACTTGAACCTGTTGATTCCTTTTGCCATCATTGGCGCCAACACCTTCGAGGAGTCTGCGGATGATGACGATTTAGTCAAGTTGCGTGTGCTTAACCCAGCCTACGCTTTACCAATCAACGTCGAGTTGCCCGAGTTCAACGACTTCACAATCTTGAAGAATGTGCTTCTAATCACCCACTTGAACGAGTTTAAGGAACTCACACATGATGTCATCTATGAGAATTACAGAACTGAGGCGTTATCTGGAAAGCAGTTCCAGTACAGTGTGGACGACGCTGCGCTGACGGAGAAATCTTCCGAAACCGACAACACACAATCTGGATACTTGGCCAAGGAAGAGCAGATAAAGTTGGAGGAGGAGCGTTTGAAGAAGTTCGAGGAAAGAGTGCACCAGGACTTGCTTAATAAGAGAAAGGAGCTTTTGGAGAGAGAAAATGAGTTGAAGGAGATCGAGAAGAGGTTATTGGCTGAAGGCTTAAAGCTCAATGAGAACGGTGATGTGGTCAAGTTGGACGACTGATCTTTATGTGATGAAGAATTTCTGGCTCTCTACCTGACGCTTAGTTTAGCATATTGTTTAAATGTCTACTTAAGTGTCGTATTTTACCGTAGGCTTTGTCCAATATTCGCCACAACTAATTCATTTATACGAAGTACCAGTCATAGTAGTCATACAGCCCTTACCAGTAAGAGCAAGCTTGATATCAGTCGATTTTCAGGCGCTTACCTCTATAAATCTCACAAGATAAATATCATACATTCGAGGATTATTTTGGCGGTAAAATTTCTCCGTCCATCATTTACCGGTCCAATATTTTCCAACTGTGAAATAAAGCTTTCGATTCATCCAATGATCTTATACAAGATATCTGCATTGCTCGTTACTGTTCTCGCTTTTCGTATTCACTATTTTTCAACATTACACATCGTTCCCCAGGGAAACTTGATACTTCTCAACAATCGCATCAAATTTTTCGTTCTTTTCCTTAAAGTCAGCCAAAAGCTGGTGCTCTGGGTCGGCAGCTACCAATTCCTTCAACAAAGGTACCAAGTTAGCACCACCATTAGTCAAATAATCGTACGTGATCTGATTAGCAATAAGATCGGCGTTTGCAGCGCCCTTGTAGTCCAAAGCCAGTATTTGGTCCAATAACTCCTGGGCTTCTGGCAAGTGGTTCATCTGCAATGTCAAAACAAACAACACAGTAAAAACGTGTAATTTTCCTTGAACATCATCATCCAACCCACTTGTTAACAACTCGTCGTAGAAATAGTACGCGTTACTGATGTTGTCGGAGCCTCCCTTTACAGAATTAATCCAGCTCTCTAAAACCTGGTAAATTATGTCGTCCCTAGCATCCGAGGGCAAGGTCTGGAACTTCTTGTATACCTTGGTGGCCTCGGCCAAGTTTTCCTTGAACAAATATAACTGCACCAAGAGCAAATATGGCTCCAACTCGAACAAATTTTCTGAAGCCCGCCCAGTAAACTTCACCAAGAGAGCTATGGCCAGGTCGACATCCTTATGGTATTTCACCAAGTAGAGCGCCGTCAAAACTGCCTGCACCTCACTTTCTGCCTCCCCGATACCATCGAAATAAACAGATTCAGCTGACCCGGTAGTCTTTAGGTCGCTCCATGCCTGCAAAGCGTCAAAAACAATCTGATCAGCGGGGAACTCATTTTCTCCTTGTGCAATCAACTCCGACGCATCTTTTGAAAGGGCCAACGTGGATCTGATCTGAAATTCCAATGCCTTCAATTGTGTTTCTGGAGAGAACAGTTCATACTCGTGTTCCACCACCTTACTGTGCTGGCCAGTGTAGAACTGGTTTCTTATGTTGTAGAGCTCTCCGGAGTCGGCCATGATATCTATTTCTGGAAATGTTTCGAGTTTTGGAAATGTTTCGAGTTTTGGAAATGTTTCGATTTTTGGATGCCACTCACGTTCTGTGTATAAAGTGCTTGTGTTTGAACTCAATGACAAAGTCTGTGCTTGCTTTATATTTCGAGGTGTAGCGTGTCAATGTTGTAGACCGGACGGGCTCTCATGGAGGTCGCCGCGTGCAGGTGTTGGCTTGTGGTGGAGGTGCTTTGGGGTGTACGGGTGTATGGCTGTTCGGGATGTACCGGTGTCAAATACTTTGAAACGCCTCCCGGTGTACGGATCTGCATAATAGGGGCCACGCCCAAATTTGGACTGACATGGCCCCCGGCGCTATTTTTACTACTCACGCTTTTCTGCAACCGCAACTGCCATGTCCTTTTATCATACAGCCCAGAGACGCCCTTTTTCATTCAATCAATATTTACAAGAATAAACATTATCAGATTTTTTTTATTTTTATTTTTATTTTTTCTATTTGAAATTGAGGACTTGCTTTGCTTCTTTTGATTACAATCAAGAACGCATATTTTGCGCCAATATGACCTGTTCGATGTAATCACGCGGAAAACGTGCGGTGTCAAAAAAAATGTCATTTCCTCACTTGCACGGCGGAAGCGTGCGGCACACACCAAGAACGAAAACCCACATACCTTTGTTTTGCCCGGAGAAAACGTCCTTTTCAAAATAATCAAAGAATCGGTACTACTTTGCAAATTTTTGATGTTTGTTTCAAAGTTGTGACTATAAAACAAACCCCAAAGAATGCCCTTCCTCGTTTGTTCCTGCTTGTCTAGGTAAGACCAGGCGGTGGTACCTGAAATTCAAATGATGGCACTTTCAAGATTGCTGCTCGGGTATAATCGCCAAATTCATGTTTCTTCTCCAGATACTTAGCCAAGCGCAAAAAAATGGCTGTTTCTTCGTCGTTTGGCTCAAGGTCCAATAGGGACCTAAGTTCTTTGTTTTCCCTGAAAAGTCTGCCCACGTCAACAGTTCCATTGGACTCCCCCCGGTACCTCTCGATATCGTTGACCAAAAGAGATACGCGAGAGTTTGGAAATGAGTTTTTTGCTACAGGATTCGAAGCGTTACGCGGTAAAGTCTGCCAGTACAAGAGTCCCGAGTCGAAACCAGTGATTTCAGGACTGACGATTTGCCCCAGAGGCTCGCCTCTTAACAAAGACAATTTTGTCTCTGCAATGGAAGCGTATCCCCACCGTGCAACACCAGAAAGAAATAACCCAAGAAGAATTCCCTGGAAGGCATAAGCGGTTCGGCCTCGCGTGGCACAACCTGGAATAAAGACAAGGCCAAAGATATAATGATGAATTCTGAGCGTGAGTCCAGGAATACTTCCCAAAATAAAAAAACCCCCAAAAATCACACCATATACCAGCAAGAGCTTCCAAAATCGACCCAGGAGCCATACAGAATAGGCTTGTGATACGATACACATAACGAGAAGCAAGGCAATAATAAGAATTGTCATAAGCGCACCTGGCTGTTCCTGAAGATCGTGCCATGTGAGTCGGTCAACAGGCAACCGGTCAAAGGTTACATTGTTGAGCACTCCAAGCCAAAATAGTGGATACCAATAGAAGAGCCGGCTGAGGGGCGAGTCACCTTCGGGTCTTTGTACCGATTCAAGATTTTCTTCACTGAGAGTCTCCGTCAGTGATGTTCTACTAATTTCTAGCCGATGCAGGCTGAAAGTTCTTTTTACACTCACCATCCAGAGGAAGTACAAGATGAAGCACGTGGGAAGAAATCGTTCTAAGCCAATCGAGATGAGCTGATAAAAGGATTCATGTTCTGCAGGCTCCACCAACACTGGTGGGTCTGTTGCCGTGACAATAGTCCAGAATCCCACAATCGCCATTGTCCAATAAAATGCAATGGCTGGCGCGAAGAAAACCACAGGGGCTCCCAACATGATGTTTACAACCAATACCAAGAGCCTTGGGTCATGACAATGACTAGGAGCGATTGTTAGCAGCTTGAAAACATACGAAAAAGGGAAAAATGATTTAAATTCGATGGAATCAGAGACACCATAATGACCACTTGTGCTCTTGAATTCTGCTTGCGGGCCACTTGAGTAAGAAACTCGTGCACATCCACCAAAGAACGGAGAAATTATTCCTGAATGCACCGCAGCTCCACAGTGAAACGAATCTGCTCTATAAGGGTAAGAGAGAACCTCATTCGATTTTTCTTTTGCTCCACCACCAATAAAATATCCGCGATATTTGACAATTTCTGACCCTACGGCACGCAGTGAGTAGAGCCAGCTGCCTCTATCACAAAGAGCAGGACAACGAAATATCACATCCTTCGCCGAGAATAAAGACAGACAATCTTTTCCATCCATGCCGCAAGCAGCATTTTTTCCCTTCCAAAGCGGATGGGCCTCTCCACACGTGAGGGAGATCACCTCCATTCCATCAGCTTCCAATGGAGCCTCCACAAGATACGGAAGTAGTGTTTTGGCCCATAAAGTAAGCCACAAGATGAGGTATATGCTGAATATTAGAAGCTGTTGATAGGTGCTTGTTCTTCTGCGTACTTTATGAGGAAGTTCTTCAAGGAATGTCAAACATTGAATAGGACGCGGGGAAGGATCCCACGTTTCAATGGGACCCGCCCAAGTTGACCTTAGTAACAGTTGGAATCTCGAACCCCATGTTGAAGTGGTTGTCAAATCCGACCACACTGGCATTGAGCTGTGAGTTTTCGGTGCCAAAGGTGTATCACACTCACTAGCGTTGCTTCCGCATTCAACCCCATAGTCACTTAGCAATGTGGGAGGCGAGGAGGATTTCCTCCCGCTTAAATCCGCGGATATGTTATGCAATTCAATATCTTCTTTTTCCATTGAAGTACCAAAAGCTTAAGCGACTCTCTGTGGTAGGGGGCTGTTAATATGTGTATTTCCAGGATGCAACCTTATTAGCTAGACCTATGACGCGTTGTTTATGCTGGAAAAAAAAACTGGGTTTATATTATCAAAAGAGAACAACGTCGACCAAACCCGCTAATACTTTAAAGGAAATCCAGTGATAATGACTTACTTAACATGTTCAGCTTTATGCGGGCTTGCCGTAACAATTGCGGTAAGTTTCGGGAACCTGCATGTGGGGATTCGGGAAAGCTTACGCAACCTTCAAGTGAAGTAGATTTCATGGTTATAACCCAAAGGAAGCACTCGGAAGTGTCAGTTTGGAAGATAAATTACAAATATCACTACTGAGAGTCAGTGAAGACTACAGCTGACCTTTTCCGTTAGTTCCGGCTCGGCTATTTTCCCATCGAAACCTAATGCATTACGCGGGGAAAACACTCCCCCACCTAAGGGATTGAGGCTCAGAAGGACCCCTTATTGCGCTATGGACATCATTTTCCGTACGATGTTTCTCTTTTTTTTTTTAAAAAAAAAAAAGGAAAAAAATCCAGGCTAACTTTCAGAAAAGAGATAATTCTCAGAAAAAGCTCATTGGACCTTTGATAGCTTTGAAGTTTTCGATATGTGACGATAGGACACCGAGTTTATAACTCTTGTGACCTTATGTTGCAAGGATAATGCAGGTTCGCTTATATCACGTGATATATGTGTGGCGGTTCATCAATGTCTCTCAAGCTTACTAATATAGTACTCGGGAAAGTTTAATAATCAAGACTTTGGAAACCTTATTTTTGCCTTTCTTAGAACCCCAAATCCTTATTTTGAGCGCAGTTGGACTGGACTGGACTGGACTGGACTGGACTGGACTGTGCCCTGCTGTGTTTCTTTCTTTCCACGAATTACTGCCCGTCTTTCGTTGACTGGCCATTCCTGGATGAATTTGGAGGCTTCTACTAGCTCCTGTTCTGTTGACAAATTGTTTACGGTCAAGCCTTGCACGTCCAACGAAGTGGGCTGAATTTATATTTTCGATACTTGATCGCCGGAATTGAAAGTAACCAAGCTTTCCCTTGCATTTAGAGCCGATTTATTAAACTTTGTGTTTCGGTTGTGGAAGGTTCAATTTTCGTTTTTCTTGTGCGTGCACCCCCATCGGGTCGGCTGTTCGCATCCCTAGGTTTGTGATGACTGCACTTCCGTAAAAAAAAAAACGGCCAGTGCAAAACAGATGCAAAGGTCAAGATTTACTTATTATGATAACAATATTCGATGAAGTTGAAACACATCCGGATATGGGTTGAGGAGGTCATGTGAGGCGTTGAAATGCGGTATTCATTCACCTTCATCGGCCTGTACATCATTGATTTCGCCTACATTTGATGATTTCCGATTTGCCCAGTTCCGATTAAATTGCGTGGCTCATTTGATCAATCAAGATTTTAAATTCTTGTGTATACCAAGACTAAACTTTGATGTTGATAAAGCAAGCCACACTTAAGTCCGATAACAAGGTCACAGGTTTCATGCATACTACTTATCTTGAAGGAGATGTATTGGTTGCCAGCTTGAGAAAAAAGAATGAATAAAAAGAAATGTTGATATATTCAAACGGCGTTTTTTTATCGGCAATCTAGATATTGTATCTTCGTGGCGGGGTTCGGCGTGTCCTGAAGACTTTTGCCAAGTAATGAATTTTGCCAAGTTCTCGTTGTGCTCTTATTCGTTGGATCATATGTTCGGGTTTATTTGCAGGATGGTATCAACGAGTGTATCTTGGCATTTCAGCTTGTTTCTCGAAAAGGTGCGATTCTTAGGCTTGCGCAAATCACATGGGAACACGTTTTGAAGATATGGGTCAATTGAGTACTCATAAAACAAGTCCCTATTGAGTCAAAAAAAAAAAGTGTAATTATCTCCAGGTGTTTTTCAATTGTTCTTTTTTTTTTTTTTCGTTCCGTTTTCTACTTTCATGTCTTAACTAATATCGCGAAAGTCCTATGTGGTTATGCTGCAGCAAGATTTTTGGCTTGGCCATGTTTTTGGCTTGGCCTTGAAGCAGATAAGCATGCTTCGTCTTATCATTTTTTCATCGGGCTTGGCATTTGCTTGGTCAATATTAATTTATACGTTAAATGAGAAGGACAAACCCTATTTAACGACATGAAGAATCTCAGTTCAAAGATCTGAAAGTTTTTCTTTTTTTTTTCAAATTCCATTGAAGCAAATACTTAAATCCGGCACCATGCCAGAAAAAGAATTGAACTATATCACTTCGGTGGAGCAAGATTCCACAGATAAGAACGGAGGTGTGAATGTGAATGCTATAAAAAACGTGGATAACAAACCACCTTTGTCGAGATGGGGAAGGTTTGTCGATGGGTTCAAGAGAGCAGACTTGGATGAAATGGGAATCGATCCCAACTTATCGGATGTTGAAAAAGCTGCTATTATGACTGCTAACACCCCGTTGGCTAGATCTTTAAAGGGAAGACACTTGCAAATGATTGCCATCGGTGGATCCATTGGTGTTGGTTTGTTCATCGGTTCCGGAAAGGTATTGAAAAACGGTGGACCAGCATCGGTCTTGATTGCTTACTCATTAATTGGCTCGATGATCTTTTCTACTGTCCACGCTTTAGGGGAATTGGCCATCACATTTCCTGTTTCCGGTGCGTATGTTACATACAACACTAGATTTCTTGATCCGTCCTGGGGTTTTGCTATGGCCTGGAACTATGCAATGCAATGGTTGATTGTTTTGCCACTAGAATTGGTTGCCGCTGCCATCACAGTCCAATACTGGGATACGAAAACCAACCCGGCGGCGTATGTTGCGTGTTTCTATTTCTTCATTGTGGCTATCAATTTCTTTGGTGTCAAAGGATATGGTGAAGCGGAGTTCATTTTCTCTGCCATCAAGGTTTTGGCTGTTTGTGGATTCATCATCTTGGGTATAGTTTTGGTCTGTGGTGGCGGTCCAAAGGGTGGTTTCATTGGCGGCAAATACTGGCACGATCCCGGGGCTTTCCGCAACGGGTTTAAGGGATTATGTTCGGTGTTTGTGACTGCTGCTTTCGCCTTCAGTGGAACTGAGTTGGTTGGTTTGGCCGCTGCTGAAACCTTGAACCCAAGGAAAACCATGCCCAAGGCAATCAAGCAAGTGTTCTGGAGAATCACCTTGTTCTACATCGTCTCTTTGATTATGGTGGGCTTGCTCGTTCCTTACAACAGCCCTGAACTTCAAGCATCTGATGGAACAGCTCGTTACTCTCCGTTTGTCATTGCAATTAGAAACGCGGGTATTTCTGGTTTGCCTTCCGTCATGAATGTTGTCATCATGATCTCTGTCTTGTCTGTTGGTAACTCTTCGGTGTTTGGGTGTTCTAGAACCTTGGTAGCTTTAGCCAACGCAGGCCAAGCCCCCAAAATATTGGGATACATCGATAAAAAAGGTAGACCTTTGGTATCGATTGTTTTCCAGATGCTTTTCAGTTTGATTTGTTTCGTTTCTGCTTCAGGAAAGGAGGGTGTCATGTTCAACTGGTTGTTGGCGCTCTCGGGATTGTCTTCATTGTTTTCTTGGGGCTCTGTTTGTATGTGTCACATTCGTTTCAGACGTGCGCTTTCCGTACAAGGCAGAGGAACAGATGAACTTGCATTCACATCTCAAGCAGGTCTTATTGGCTCTTGGTACGGTGTGATTTTGAACGTGTTGGTTATTATCGCACAATTCTGGATTGCGTTGTTCCCAATTGGTGGATCACCAAATGCTTATGACTTCTTCGAGACTTATTTGTCGGCATTTGTGATTTTAGCCTTCTGGATTGGCCACAAGATTTGGAAGAGAAACTGGAAGTTTTTCATTAGAGCGAAGGACCTAGATATTGATACGGGTAGAAGAGAATTGGACTTGGACCTTTTGAAACAAGAGCTTGCGGAAGAGAGAGCTATCTTGGCGGCTAAACCCTTCTATTTTAGATTCTACAGAACACTTTGTTAAATAGGGAAAGTGGAGACTTTCGAATGAAAATACACATATCAAGCAGATTGTAAGGGATGTGTTATTATGAGGAAGTAATGTAGTGGTTTTGAAAAGTTTTTCTACGGAAGAGAAATGTGGCATTCATTCAATGAAGTTGGTATGAAAAGCCGGAATGTATCTTACGACGTGAGCCACTTAACAAACGCAAGAGAGTAATTGTTGTTATGCTTGTGCATATTTCGGTGAGCTCTTGGGACATTTAGAGGTTATTATTTGCCACAAATTGAAGAATGTAATCCTAGTCTTCGGAGGCTACCTCGAAACGATAAGATCCCGCAAAGGGTATATTGGTAATTTGCAATTATTTCTTGGCAAAGACACGTCCGTACTCCCGAGTAATAAAGACGCGTGCGTGCTCCAGAGTAATTTAAAGGGCATGAAAATACGATTCTACCGAAAAGAAACAAATAACATCGCCCCCTTCTTACCATGGTAGTCCGAAAGAAAAGAATGTAGTAACAAAAATTTGCCGTTACGACTTTTCATTCCACCGCCAACTAAAACATCATCGAAAGTGTTGACCCTTTAAGATCGCAAGGGTGCAGTTTGTTGGGACGTTCATTGAAAGGCACGCGAAAGGTCCTAGATTAGAGTATACTCTCAGATAAAGGAATTTGTAATAAATATTCATCAAAGCATTCATCAAAACATTCATCAAAGCAATCATCAAAACAATCATCAAATCATCAAAATGCTGAATTCCTGTATGTGTTTCCTGTATTTAGCTATAGCAATCCCGCTCGTCCATTATGCGGAAAACCACGTTCCCTTCCATTGACGAGCAAAGTGGTTTGGCCGTCATCAGCTGAAACCTCCTTTCTGCATGTGGTGATCTTACACGAGGCATATCGCACCTGGTGTCGGTCGTGTGAAGAATCTGACCCGAGAATTGTTTTTTTTCAGAGAACGCTCGGAATGGATGAATTGCAAACGCTTTTTGTTCAAAAAGGGCTCAAACCATCGCCGCGTTCGTTTCAGAACCCTTCGCAAAAACCCACTAGTATCTTTTACAGGAGTTCCTTACTTCTAGCTCAACATAGTACGCCGATTATTGCAAGCTATTTATAACAAGCAATACGGGTGGTTTGCACATGGTGCGGGAAAGCTTGCCGAAAGTGCGGAAGAAACCTCCGTAGTGCGGACAGCTATCTCCGTGGCGCGACATCTCGCAGGACGTGGGCTTCGATATCTAAAACGCCAAATAAATCACGTCAAAGTTATGATTCTTGATAGTACCATGTAAAGACCCCGAGGCCCTGATGCCCTGATGCCCTGAACGTCTCGTAATCAGATATTTCCTGAACTAAATTATGTCTTGTTCACGTTTTCCAAATGTAACACCACCTGAAGCTGCCCCAGAATGAGCCTTTCTTTCTAACCTACTTACTTCTGTGAGGGTCTTGACTGGACTGCACGATAGTACATACGTCTATTATTGAGGAGATAAGCTGCACGTTCTTATCTTTTCACCTGTACCTAGTTCAAAGGTCGGTTGCACAATTACCAACATTCTAGCAGGCAAAATGTTATCACAAATCTATTTAAATGGAGAGGATTCTCTTCAAATACCGCAATTCTCAGGCCTATATAGTTCTAGTTGCTTTTACTTCAGATTTACCTCATCCAACTAAACCCATCTTCCTCTTTTACTTGGCTAAGAGAGAACCGACCCACCTATCAACCCCTATCAGCCCCTATCAACCCGCCTAATCATTATGCCGGAAAAAGAATTGAACTACATCACTACGGTGGAGCAGGCCTCTACGGAAACGGATGGCGGTATCACTGTAGAAATATGCCAAGATCAGGATGACAGACCTCCAATGTCGAAATGGGAGAGTTTCGTCGATGGTTTCAAAAGAGTCGACATGGATGCCATGGGAATCGATCCCAACTTATCTGACGTGGAAAAGGCTGCCATCGTCACTGCAAACACTCCGTTGTCCAGATCCTTGAAAGGAAGACATTTGCAAATGATTGCCATTGGTGGTGCCATTGGCACGGGTTTGTTCATTGGTTCCGGTAAGGCTTTGCTGCACAGTGGACCAGCCTCGGTTTTGCTCGCGTACATCCTAATTGGGTCGATGATTTTCTGCACTGTTCATGCGTTGGGAGAATTGGCAATCACGTTTCCTGTTTCTGGTGCCTTCTCGACGTACAACACCAGGTTCATTGATCCGTCGTGGGGGTTTGCCATGGCATGGAACTACGCTTTTTATTGGATGGTCATTTTGCCGTTGGAATTGGTGGCTGCGGCAATCACTGTGCGATACTGGGACACAAAAACAAACCCTGCGGCGTATGTGGCGTGCTTTTATTTCTTCATTGTAGCCATCAATTTCTTTGGTGTCAAAGGATATGGTGAAGCTGAATTTGTTTTCTCCGCGATCAAAGTGTTGGCCATCTGCGGATTCATTGTTTTAGGGATTGTTTTAGTTTGTGGTGGGGGCCCCAAGGGAGGCTACATTGGAGGGAAACACTGGCACGATCCGGGTGCCTTCCATAAAGGTTTTAAGGGCTTCTGTTCGATATTGGTCACAGCTTCTTTCGGGTTCGGTGGAACGGATTTGGTTGGCTTGGCTGCCGCTGAAGCCCAAAACCCACGAAAGGTGATGCCAAAGGCTATCAAGCAAGTATTCTGGAGAATCACCTTGTTTTACATTGTCTCCTTGGTTTTGGTGGGCTTGCTT
Source organism: Metschnikowia vanudenii (assembly GCA_030583145.1). Lineage (NCBI taxonomy): Eukaryota > Fungi > Ascomycota > Pichiomycetes > Serinales > Metschnikowiaceae > Metschnikowia > Metschnikowia vanudenii. The sequence continues at coordinate 145,324 of JAJMHT010000010.1, read as the reverse complement.
GTGCCCTACAACAGTCCTGAGCTCCATACCTCCGACGGAACTGCCCGCACCTCTCCATTTGTCATAGCCATCAAAAACGCCGGGATCTCCGGGCTACCTTCTGTGATGAACGTGGTCATTATGATTTCGGTTCTTTCTGTTGCTAACTCTTCGGTTTTCGGGTGCTCCCGAACGTTGGTAGCCTTAGCTAATGCTGGCCAAGCCCCCCAGATCTTTGGTTACATCGACAAGAAAGGTAGACCTTTATTTGCCATCACTGTGCAGATGATTTTCAGTCTAATTTGTTTCGTCTCGGCTTCTGGGAAGCAGGGTGTTATGTTTAATTGGTTGTTGGCCCTTTCGGGGTTGTCTGCGTTGTTCTCCTGGTCTTCTATCTGTATGTGTCATATTCGTTTCAGACGTGCGCTTTCATTACAAGGGCGAGGAACCGATGAGCTTGCGTTTACGTCACAAGCAGGTGTCATTGGTTCTTGGTATAGTGTGGTTGTGAATGTTTTGGTGGTAATCGCGCAATTTTGGAACGCATTGTTCCCAATTGGTGGGCCTCCAAATGCCTACAACTTCTTTGAGTCGTTTTTGTCTGTGTTTGTTATTTTAACTTTCTGGCTTGGCCACAAGATTTGGAAGAGAAACTGGAAGCTTTTCATCAGAGCAAAGGATCTTGACATCGACACAGGGAGACGAGAATTGGACTTGGACCTTTTGAAACTTGAGCTCGCTGAGGAAAAAGCAAGTATGGCTGCCAAACCTCTATACTATAGAGTTTATAGAACTCTCTGTTAGACTTTGAAAGGTAATGGATTATTTATAAATACAGAATGCTATCTATTTATCTACCCATTGGTCAAGAAGAGGGCTTCTAATCCCCTTGGAGAGCAAGGTTGGTGTTCCTTATGTCTCAATGGACTTTTTGAATGTGCTGCGAAATGATTAAGTAGAAAGTAGCCTTATTCAAGGACCCGTCCACGCTGCTATGCGGGACTCCTTGAAAGAAATATTTGACTTCCTCAAATTTTTAATATCTACCTCTTGGATGGACCTGTGGATGTGTTCTTGCTTTTCCTTTTGCATAGAAAAATGTGATTACGTTTAGTAGTAGGATCCAGTGAGAAAACCTACAACAACACATTTTAGCTTCGCCCAAGCTTCGTGTGTAGCGAGATTTACAAGGTGATTCGGTCTAAGCCATCTTAAGAATGCACATACAAGTACCCACAACCAACCCTATCTATATCTTTGGTGATCCTCTGTGGTGAAAGTTCTTGTTGATTCTTGTTTCCACAGTCTTCCCCACGAAATTTGTTGACCGGAAAAGGACATTCTGGTCGGAATATTATTTTAGGACCAACGTTAAATATGAGCCCAGAACCCATTATATCAATCATTACCTAGGGTACTGGATTGACCACTCAGCTTATAATGTTTGAAGCAGATTTGAGAGTTCTCACGGAAAAAATGGTTACACGGTACCAGAAGGACCAGTTTGCACAATGTTTTTGAAACTTGCGACGGGATAATTTGGCAGAACTATTCGTTGACGCGTAACTACCCAATATTTTGAGGGAAGCGTTAGAAGGAACATTTTGTTACGTAAACCAAAGTTTCACTTTTGTGAAAAGGCCGAAGCAAAGGTACATTCTACGTTTTGGTTCGAGTTTACATAAAGCAATAATTTAAGCCAAATCCCCTGACAAGGAGTCAATACATCTATATTTCTGATGTTTTGGCAGTAAGTAATGATGTGTATATGTGTTTGTGTTTTCTCAACGGTACAATAAAAGGTAGCACGGTGAACAAAGCACTAATGATAGAGTGTTTTTTGGTAGAGTACGAGTGATTACTCGTGTTGTGTGCTTTCAGTTCCTTTTGTTTGAAAGAATAATGTTTTGGATGTCCAAAAGGGGTAAGAATAGAGAGAGGAAGAAGACTCGGGTGGCTTTTTCTTGAGAACTCAAATTACGAAGCCCCGGTTTCTGGAGGTTGCTAAAGCCTAAGATTAAACTGCCCTGGGCATAAAACTTTGACATTAAAGTTCACCGATTAGTACCCTGTTCACAAGTCAAGACAGGTATATAGTCTGTCACAATAAGTCTAAAGGAGGGGAGTGGGAAAAACCCAACTAAGAGAAAACCCAACTAAGAAAAACCCAACTAAGAAAAACCCAACTAAGAAAAACCCAACTAAGAAAAACCCAACTAGGATGGAAGCGAAAAAGACACTCCAAAGCAAAATGAACAAATACAAGGGTTCTCTGGCCGAAAGTTCTAGTACGCTATAACTAATTTTCTGAATGCGCGAAAAGTTCATTTGCAACAACTACCACGTGAACCAGGGCGCAAGTCCATTTGAAGTATTGCCATTTCCATTGAAACTTGTGTCGGAAAAGCAATCCTAACGCAAAGAGGGTCCCAGAACGAATTCCGAACGGCGTTTTCTTATCACCCAGCCACTTTATCAATTTACCGGGGCATGGCATGTGCTAGGAAATTTTGCCAAGCTCATACTTTGGGTTCGTATCAACGTATATGCAGATCCTTATCAATGGTAAAATCTTGGCATCTGAAATACCCAAAGACAACATCACTAAATAACTTGTCAAGCAGGAAAACCTCCACACAAAATACTTCTGAAAACTACATAAATGCTTCTGAAAACTGCGGTAGTTGAAATGGTGGTAGTTTTTCAGTTGTTGGGTGAGACAGCTGCTTTCAGTTCTCCGCTAGAGGTGGTGTATCAATAATCGCATGAATCCCAAATCGGCAAAGCCGCAGCTAAGATTCCGGGTTTGTCCCGTTGAAGATAAGCGATACTTCGTTATCTTTTGCATACTGTGCTTGGGGATTTCACGGTCCGTAGCTAATGATCTATTAAATGGCGGAAAAATTCCCCTCTTGGGTGTTTTTTTTTTTTCTTTTTGTTTTCTTTCTTTCTCTGTATCTACTTTTAGCATTACTTTCAGATTGTTTCGCATATATTCTAGTACTTGTTGATTCAACCACAATAAAGCCAGGCTGCTACTTTCTGAACTTAGTAATATGCCAGAAAAAGAGGTGAAATACAATACTTCCCTGGATCAGACCTCCATGGAAAAGAACGGCGGTGTCGCTGTTGACGTTTTGGACGTTCAAGATGATAAACCCCCAATGTCGAAATGGGGGAGCTTCGTCGATGGCTTCAGAAGAGTCGATATGGATGAATTGGGAATCGATCCCAACTTATCGGATGTTGAAAAAGCTGCTATTATGACTGCTAACACCCCGTTGGCTAGATCTTTAAAGGGAAGACACTTGCAAATGATTGCCATCGGTGGATCCATTGGTGTTGGTTTGTTCATCGGTTCCGGAAAGGTATTGAAAAACGGTGGACCAGCATCGGTCTTGATTGCTTACGCATTGATTGGCTCGATGATTTTTGCTACTGTTCACGCTTTAGGCGAATTGGCCATTACGTTTCCTGTTTCTGGTGCCTACGTCACTTATAATACTAGATTTATTGATCCATCTTGGGGTTTTGCCATGGCTTGGAACTATACCATGGCCTGGTTGATCATATTGCCCTTAGAATTAGTCGCTGCTGCGATTACTGTGAGATATTGGGATACGAAAACCAACCCGGCGGCGTATGTTGCCTGTTTTTATTTCTTCATTTTGGCGATTAATTTTTTTGGTGTCAAAGGATATGGTGAAGCTGAATTTGCATTCTCTGCCATCAAGGTCTTGGCGGTTTGTGGCTTTATTATTCTAGGTATCGTTTTGGTTTGTGGTGGGGGGCCAAAAGGTGGCTTCATTGGCGGCAAATACTGGCACGATCCGGGGGCTTTCCGTAACGGGTTTAAGGGATTATGTTCGGTGTTTGTGACTGCTGCTTTTGCTTTTGCGGGAACTGAGTTAGTGGGCTTGGCGGCAGCAGAGACTTTGAACCCAAGAAAAGTCATGCCCAAGGCAATCAAGCAAGTTTTCTGGAGAATCACCTTGTTCTACATCGTCTCTTTGATTATGGTGGGCCTACTCGTTCCTTACAACAGCCCTGAACTTCAAGCATCTGATGGAACAGCTCGTTACTCTCCGTTTGTCATTGCAATTAGAAACGCGGGTATTTCTGGTTTGCCTTCCGTCATGAATGTTGTCATCATGATCTCTGTCTTGTCTGTTGGTAACTCTTCGGTGTTTGGGTGTTCTAGAACCTTGGTAGCTTTAGCTAACGCAGGCCAAGCCCCTAACATATTGGGATATATCGATAAAAAAGGCAGACCATTAGTTGCCATCATTGTTCAAATGCTTGTTAGTTTGATTTGTTTCGTTTCTGCTTCGGGAAAGCAAGGTGTCATGTTCAACTGGTTGTTGGCTCTTTCTGGGTTGTCTTCATTGTTTTCTTGGGGATCCATCTGTTTATGTCACATTCGTTTCAGACGTGCCCTTTCTGTTCAAGGTAGAGGGGTTGACGAACTTGCATTCACCTCCCAAGCAGGTCTTATTGGTTCTTGGTACGGTGTGATTTTGAACGCGTTGGTTATTATCGCACAATTCTGGATTGCGTTGTTCCCAATTGGTGGATCACCAAATGCTTATGACTTCTTCGAGACTTATTTGTCGGCATTTGTGATTTTAGCCTTCTGGATTGGCCACAAGATTTGGAAGAGAAACTGGAAATTCCTCATTAGAGCCAAAGATCTTGACATTGACACCGGTAGAAGAGAATTGGACTTGGATCTTTTAAAACAAGAGATTGCTGAGGAGAAAGCGATCATGGCTGCCAAGCCATTCTACTATAGATTCTACAGAACTCTTTGTTAGATACTGAAACGAGAAGGACAATTCTTTCAATATATAGTATACGTTTTACTTCGAATGCATTTATAATGTATGAACCAGATTTGTGTCCTCATAACAGACCTTAGCAACGCTTCCACATTTGGTATTTAATGTTCCTGAAGCAAATTTACAAGTTCATCTTTACTCTACAGCAAAAACTGTTCAGACCTCGTTTCTTTTAAGTACACCTGGCTTTCAAAATCAAGAGAAGTTCGAGGTGTTCTACGGCTAAATGTAGTACTTCTGGCAAAAATAAGGTGTCTTTAAGCTTGCTCTTCGAGTAATTTTAATTTTGGGCACCACGTCGCTTGATATTTACAGTTTCCTTTACAAATGTTTCTGGTAAAAAAGCTTTCGATACCCCTTTGGGTTTTAGGTGGTCGCATTTGCAATGTCCTTTCTCCTTTTGCTGGTAGGCTGAGGACATTTTTCACTCTCTTGGAATGTCTAGTTTCACCACCCTTCACGATCCAGTTAGTATAACATACAACATATGCATAACAGAAGGAATTTTCTTGGAATTGCTTATATACATGATCGTCATTGCTATCACTAATTACCTCTTGTATGGTAATATCTGAGACTAGCTTTTCCGTTTCAAGGTCCATATTCATAGAAAGATCGCAAGAATCTATGGGTGCAAGAATCTATGGGTGCAAGAATCTATGGGTGCAAGAATCTATGGGTGCAAGAATCTTTGGGTGCAAGAATCTATGGGTGCAAGAATCTTTGGGTGTTGTTCCATCGAGATTACGTGGATTTTCATTGCTTTGAGAATCATCAGTTTTTTCGAAATTAATCCCATCTTGAAAAGTTTCGTCAACCTCCAAAGGTTCTCGCACGATGAATTCGCAATCGGGTGCTAAGAAGCATGTCTGGCCAAAAGAATTTGTAACACGCTCCTTTGGAATTTCTTTCCAGAATGGCAAATCAAGGAGAACGTGTATGTCATCATGGGTGCAAAAATCACAGAAAGATTCTGCTTAAGTGCATTGTCGAGAACAGTTCAAGTTGTTCAGATTTTGAAGCGACCGGCACCAAGGTTATTTATGCAAGATTGCAAGAAGTCCTAAATAAGAAACTTGTTACCCCGTTCTATCATTTTTGGGAAGTATGTGAATGATTATTCCCATCTTGTCAGGACCCATGGATATCGATTTCAGTCTTGCCTGCTTGTAGCGCAGTCTTGGATGCATGTGTAGGAAAACCAATGGTACAGGTGACAGAATAAACGAAAGTGGTTCATTGCAGAACTAACTCTTAACTACGAGGATGAGTAAATTGGGGTTAGAAAGTGATGTTTCATGTCATTTAGGCTTTTTCCGAACATTACTATTTTTTTGAGCAACATTCAAATGTCAAAGTTTCGCACCAGTGGGAAAAGTGGACAAAAATGTAACAAGTTCAGCTGGTATTAATTTGGAAACATAAAAAAGTTGAAAACATAAAAAAGTTGAAAACATAAAAAGGTTGAAAACATAAACAATTTCAAAACATAAACTTTTTCAAAACAGAAACTTTTTCAAAACAGAAAAAAGACTACAGGCCCTTTGTTTCACTCACCCACCGTAGAAACCCAAAAAAATTAAGTACCTTCTACCAAACAAATTATGGTAAGCGTCAATGCAACGGTGGTATTTCCTAATATGGCAAGTGTCATTTCAACCTACCTCGACCTTCTCGGAAACGGCTACGGTAAACTTCTCGGCACATGTCAGTCGAATCTTAAAACAAGAAATTAAGAACCTTGTCAAACGCGTTCAAATGTCAAAAGTGGTTACTACAGTGGTTGGTCACGGCGTTTTCGGGCTGAATATGAAAGTTACAAGGGTAATTATTGGATTGGTTCAATGAACGTTGCTATGTCTTTGGCTGGACAGAATATGAGTCACCGGATTTGTTGGGCCGAGGAAATACCCGCAGGTGGAAATCCAAATTCCATCACATTGTTTTTAAGGGGTGGCCGACAAACACATGCCAAGAATTACGTCCGAAACAGGTAAGCCAAGTAAATTTTCTCATCCCCGTCAGTCCGCAAGGTGTGTACAGGAAATTGTTGGTGCCGGCGAAAATGTCTTTTACTGTGGAGAATTTCGAGACCTGATTACTGGCGGAGACAACACTTTTATGAATACACGTGTGTGAACAACAAGATTCTACCCTTGGTAATATTTTGGTAAACTTTTTTTTATAAGTTCTACGCTTATTCAGGCTATGAACACGGGTGTGAAATATATTCCTGATGTGGGTGTTGGCCGACGCGGGCGTTGGCCGACGCGACAAGTCCTTCAGTATGCGAACGATGCGTGAGAGCAGTCACCCACCCTGACTCTGTTAGTAGAGATAACAAAAGAGAGCCACAAGCGAAATAAAAAAAAAAAACAAAAGATAACAAGAAGCGAAAAAAAAAAGTTTCCAAAAAGATAAGCAGGTCTTATCTTTGAAGACGTAGGGAAGTTACACATAAACCATCACTATCAAGTGTTTTCCTCGGACGGTATTAGGCCAGTCCGTGTATCATTGGATGTGAGCCTCATTTTGATGTTAGCCCTGTTAAATTTATAGGAATCATAGCTTTTTGTCCCTAGAATAATCTAAACGAATTTTGTCAAAACTGCGGCACTTCGAACTCCACTAAGATGCCTTATCTCTCCTAAATTTGACTGTATTTGAATGGCTTTCGACAATTTCGTATCTGTATCTCCGCCTTCCGGTCAAGTCGAGACCTTCGTTGCACACTTTGGATGCAGAATACGAAAGATTCGCTTCACCTTGCTGACGCGGCTTATCAAAATACCGCCGACGAAAACATCTGTAAAACACCTATCCATTGGAAAACACATATCCATTGGAAAACACATATCCATTGGAAAACACATATCCATTGGAAAACACATTGAAAGTGGGGGACCGTTTGCTCAACAAAATACATAGGGTTGATCGGGAAGATCTACCGTAGATGATGTAAAACTTTCTCCCAGTTATTTAGCCACTTGTGCTGTTGTACATTATTGCTCATGTGCGGCTGAGTTGAGTTGCAGCCATACATGCAGCCTCCCAAGGACAAACACTCTTGTTATCTATTATTGTATTGGCCGCAGTCAGCCAAGTCAGCCAGGTGCAAGAAGTTTGTATTTAAGAGGGCACGCTTCCTTTGGAGTTCCTTCTTTTTCTAAATAATTTCTACCTCCTACACCCAATAACCATATTCTCTGTGGTCTTTATACATCACAGCGAAAGCTTGGAGCATGCCGGAGAAAGAATTGAACTATATTGCCTCGGTGGAGCAGGCTTCCACAGAAAAGAAGGATGCTGTGAAAATTGACGTTTTCGACGCCCAAGACAACAAGGAGCCCATGTCGAGATGGGGAAGTTTTGTTGATGGTTTCAGAAGAGTCGACATGGATGCCATGGGAATCGATCCCAACTTATCTGACGTGGAAAAGGCGGCTATTGTCACTGCCAACACCCCGTTGGCTAGATCCTTAAAGGGAAGACACTTGCAGATGATTGCCATCGGTGGTTCCATTGGTACTGGTTTGTTCATTGGTTCGGGAAAGGTTTTGAAGCGTGGAGGTCCCGCTTCGGTTTTGATTGCTTATATCTTAATTGGTTCCATGATGTACTCCACTGTTCATGCGTTGGGAGAGTTGGCCATCACTTTCCCCGTTTCTGGTGCTTTCTCTACCTACAACACAAGGTTCATTGATCCGTCGTGGGGTTTCTCCATGGCCTGGAACTACGCCATGGGGTGGTTGGTGATTTTGCCTTTGGAATTGGTTGCTGCTGCGATTACTGTAAGATACTGGGATACCAAAACAAACCCTGCGGCGTATGTGGCATGTTTCTATGTGCTCATATTGGCCATCAATTTCTTTGGTGTCAAAGGATACGGCGAAGCGGAATTTGTCTTCTCCGCTGTAAAAGTTTTGGCTGTCAGTGGTTTCATAATCTTGGGTATCGTCTTGGTATGTGGAGGAGGCCCTAAAGGTGGCTACATTGGTGCGAAGTATTGGTATGATCCCGGGGCTTTCCGCAACGGATTTAAGGGGTTGTGTTCAGTGTTTGTTACGGCAGCTTTCGCTTTTGGAGGAACTGAATTGGTGGGGTTGGCTGCCGCAGAGGCCCACAACCCAAGACAGACCATGCCCAAAGCGATCAAGCAGGTGTTCTGGAGAATCACCTTGTTCTACATTGTGTCTTTGATTTTAGTTGGAATGCTTGTTCCATTCAACAGCCCTGAACTTCAAGCATCCGACGGAACAGCTCGTTACTCTCCATTTGTCATTGCAATTAGAAATGCGGGTATCGCGGGTTTGCCTTCTGTGATGAACGTTGTTATTATGATCTCGGTACTTTCTGTGGGTAATTCCTCTGTGTTTGCTTGCTCCAGAACTTTGGTAGCGTTATCAAACGCAGGGCTGGCTCCAAAGATTTTCGGATACATCGACAAAAGAGGTAGACCGTTGGTTGCAATTGTTTTTCAGATGCTTTTCAGTTTGATTTGCTTTGTTTCCGCTTCGGGAAAACAAGGCATTATGTTTGAATGGTTGTTGGCCCTTTCTGGGTTATCCTCGATGTTTTCGTGGGGATCCATTTGCATGTGTCATATTCGGTTCAGACGGGCACTTGCTGTACAAGGCAGAGGAACCGACGAGCTTGCGTTCAAATCCCAAGCTGGTCTCTTTGGCTCTTGGTACAGTGTGATTTTGAACCTGTTGGTTATTGTGGCACAGTTTTGGATTGCGTTGTTCCCAATTCATGGCTCGCCAAATGCGTACCATTTCTTCGAGACCTTTTTGTCTGTATTTGTTATTTTGGCTTTTTGGCTTGGCCACAAGATTTGGAAGAGAAACTGGAAATTGTTCATCAGAGCAAAGGATCTTGATATCGATACGGGCAGGAGAGAGTTGGATTTGGACCTCTTGAAACAAGAGCTTGCTGAGGAGAGAGCCATGATGGCAGCCAAGCCTTTCTACTACAGATTCTACAGAACTCTTTGTTAGAATAATGTAATATCTCTCTGTATGATTTCTTAATTCCAATGGGGATCATTTTGGGCAATGTGGAAACCTAAAAGAATTAACCTAAAAGAATTAACCTGAAAGAATTAACCTAAAAGAATTGCGACAAAATTTGATGAATGTAATGGCTGGAATAAGGAGGAGTCTTGCGGGTATGCATGATACAGACTTCAGCCTCACTTGACGTGGGCTCGTATAAGAAGACGACAGACACGAGTGTTTATCTAAGGATGCACGATGCGAGATACGGTAAAAGTCCCGTGCATCCCACACGGCGAAAGCTTTATCTGGGGAGATTATGGATGTGGATTTCCGATTGCGTCTGTCAATAGAAAACGTGGAATGGTGATGGGAATTCTCACTCTCTAAATATTGCACTATCTTGATAAGCTCACCGGGGTATGTGCAGGCCACCCGGCCGGCCGGTGGAGAACATTCTCTAGTTTGCTGGAGAAGAATTTAGCTGGATGAAAGTATGATAAAGCCAGAAACACAATAATAAAACGCATCCACCAAAAGACAAAAAATAAGAGGAAAAAAAAAAGAAACAAAAACGCCGTTCTGAAATTCCCTTGCGTGGAGGTAAAAATGGGCGGGCAAATTATGTAGCCCTGGTCTGATAAGGACAGATGTGCGAACGACTCAAGAACGAGTAAGCCACCATAACTAGAGAAGCTCCAACGACGCCCGGGGAGTAGCACATGAAGACCGACAGAATGGGGCTTGAGGCAAAGAGTGGGAAAGAGGACTGGGTTTTTTTGAGTATTTTTTGAGTATTTTTTGAGTGTTTCTTGGGTAGTTATTGAGTAATTTTTGGGTAATTTTTGGGTAATTTTTGGGTGATTCTTCAGTAAGTCTTCAGTAATTCTTCAGTAAGTCTTCAGTAATTCTTCAGTAATTCTTCAGTAATTCTCAAGTAATTTTAGTTTCCGTGGAAGTGTTAAATCTGAACGTGTGGCCATTTTTTTGGCCCCTCTCTCGTTGTTTTCTTGTTCCTTTTCTTATCACCCTACTCCATTATTCACGTGAGCGTATTGCGGGTCCGTCCAGCGACATACCCTGCCACACTTTCCACAATTCATCATGGACTCCACAGTCAAGCAAGGTGTTCTTTGCATCAAGGTGGGAGGAAAAAGCAATTTCTCCAGGGACGCTCAAACGGCGTTTTGACGAAAATCACCTTATCTCGGCTAAAGTTTAGCTTGCCCGTGCGGCTTTCGACATTTCCCGTATCTATTGCCCATGCCTCAATCTGGCACTCGTCATCTTCATTGGCTGTATGCACGATGCGGGTGTCCACGTTGACGAATCCGCTATCTAAGAAAAAAAAACACACCCAAGAAAAAAAAATACGTCAAAGTGGCGATAATGTCATCAAGAAACACCCATTAAAAGACCCTTTAGAAAGCCGGTAGATGGGGGCGGGGGACGGGGTTTTCGGAGGACAAGCCATAAAAAAGAGTATGGTTATCGTTCTGTTTAGGGAACTCTTGAGCAAACTTGGCTTCCCCCGAATTTCCCCGATCCCGCGATCCCCCTATTCCTCTATCCGGTTGAGTGTTTTTGGGCGTAGCGCAGGAAACCATGCAGGCCTGTGTGGTCCAAGATAAGCCATACTCTCTTATCTTTCAACCTGTAGGCGGGATCTATTCCATACTCTACTACATGCTCTAGTGCGTACTGTTTTGGGTATTCTCTTAGGTGACAGTCGGCAAGACTGTTTTAGGATCGAGGTCAATCAGTAATCTATTTAAATGGGGCGGATATTCTCCCACCCCCCCACACCTGTAATTTATTTCCATAACTAGCTTTCACTTCACATTTCTGTCGTTTCTTTCTCTGTGTTTAGGATTAGGTGATTATATCTTAGTGGAGAAAAGTCAGAAATAATTCAAGTGATTATGCCGGAAAAGGAGTTGAATTACATTACCTCGGTGGAGCAGGCCTCCACTGAAAAGAAGGGCGGCGTCATTGTGGATGTTTTTGAGGCCCAAGACAACAAGGAGCCCATGTCCCGATGGGGCAGTTTCGTTGATGGTTTCAGAAGAGTCGACACCGATGCCATGGGAATCGACCCTAACTTGTCCGAGGTCGAAAAGGCCGCTATTGTCACTGCCAACACCCCGTTGTCGAGAAACTTGAAGGGAAGACACTTGCAGATGATTGCCATCGGTGGTTCCATTGGTACTGGTTTGTTCATTGGTTCCGGAAAGGTTTTGAAGCGTGGAGGTCCCGCTTCGGTTTTGATTGCTTATATTTTGATTGGTTCCATGATGTACTCCACTGTCCACGCTTTGGGAGAGTTGGCCATCACCTTCCCTGTGTCCGGTGCCTTTGCTACTTACAACACGAGATTTATTGACCCATCTTGGGGTTTCACCATGGCATGGAACTATGCTATGGGATGGTTGGTGATTTTGCCTTTGGAATTGGTTGCTGCTGCTATTACGGTTCAATATTGGGACACCAAGACGAATCCGGCGGCGTATGTGGCTTGCTTTTATGCACTTATCTTGGCTATTAACTTCTTTGGTGTCAGAGGGTATGGTGAGGCGGAGTTTGTCTTCTCCGCTGTCAAGGTTTTGGCTGTCAGTGGCTTCATCATCTTGGGTATAGTGTTGGTCTGCGGTGGAGGTCCACACGGAGGCTACATCGGTGGAAAATACTGGCATGACCCTGGCGCATTCCACAATGGGTTTAAGGGGTTGTGTTCGGTGTTTGTTACTGCTGCCTTTGCCTTCGGTGGAACTGAATTGGTGGGGTTGGCTGCCGCCGAAGCTCAAAACCCAAGAAAGACCATGCCAAAGGCCATCAAGCAAGTTTTCTGGAGAATCACCTTGTTCTACATCGTGTCTTTGATCTTGGTGGGCTTACTTGTCCCATTCAACAGTCCACAACTCCACAAACCCGATGGAACTGCTCGTTACTCCCCCTTTGTCATTGCTGTTAAGAACGCTGGTATCTCTGGTTTGCCTTCGGTCATGAATGTTGTCATTATGATCTCGGTTTTGTCTGTGGGTAACTCTTCTGTGTTTGGATGTTCCAGAACTTTGGTGGCTTTGGCTAATGCTGGCCAAGCACCACAGCTTTTTGGTTATATTGACAAGAGAGGTAGACCTTTGTTTGCCATCATCTTCCAAATGCTTTTTGCGTTGATCTGTTTCGTTTCCGCTTCCGGCAAGCAAGGTATTATGTTCGACTGGTTGTTAGCGCTTTCCGGGTTGTCGTCTTTGTTCTCGTGGGGATCCATCTGCATGTGCCACATTCGTTTCAGACGTGCTCTTTCCGTTCAAGGCAGAGGAGTCGATGAGGTGGCATTCACTTCGCAGGCTGGTCTTATTGGTTCTTGGTATGGTGTGATCTTGAACTTTTTGGTCATCATTGCTCAGTTCTGGATCGCTTTGTTCCCAATTGGTGGCTCACCAAATGCTTCCGATTTCTTTGAGGATTACTTGTCGGTGTTTGTTATTTTTGCCTTCTACATTGGTCACAAGATCTGGAAGAAAAACTGGAAGTTGTTCATCAGAGCCAAGGATATTGACATTGACACTGGAAGAAGAGAGTTGGACTTGGACCTCTTGAAACAAGAGATTGCCGAGGAGAAGGCCATTTTGGCCTCCAAGCCTTTTTACTACAGATTGTACAGAACAATTTGTTAGAAGTTCATATTGATAGAGAGAGTGAAAACTTTCATGAATGGAATAATAGAGAGTTTCGAATCATATTTAGTATTGTAAGGATACAGTGGAACAACGAAACAGTGGTTACAACGATAAAATGGCTACAACAATGCGAATAAAAAAAATGAATTGTTCTTAAATCGTGAATTATTAATATTGAATACATAGAAAAGTCATAGCGTCGGTGGCTTACCACGTGGTTGGGCCGAAGAACTCACCGTCGGCGAGCTGGTTGGTCCATGTCTCTCCGTTGTAGTCGACCGTGTTGATGACATTATTTCCCCACCAATCAGGGAAGTTGGTGTTGGTCAAGTTCAAACACAAGAAGATGATCAACGAGGAGTAAGCAAGGCCAATATCCAAACCAGCAGAAAGAGAATAGTTATACTTGAAGTACCATTGAGTGAATCTCTTCTTGATAAACACACTAGCAGCCATTCCCACCATGCAGTAGGTGGCATAGTTATAAGGGGTGGCAGGGGGAATGTTACCAGTACCAGAGAAAAACACAGGCCAGTTCAACCACTTGATCTTCGAGTTTGGCCACTTCTTCAAGATCAACCAGTTAACAATTGGCAACAAACCAAGAAGGAAGAAGTAAAGCGCACCGTTGTAGATGGCACCTTGACCAAAGGTTCTTTGAGGACCAATGGCACCCCAAATAAGTGACGCGTTGAAGAAAACCTTACCATTAGGACAAGTGTAGTTGTTCTTTTGGTGCTTGGAGCATAAGTCCTCGATGTTACCATAGGCCCATCTCATGACACCAATTTGAACCAAGGAACCCCACACGGTGGCCAAAAGTTGCGCCCAGAACAAGGTACGAGGATCAACCTTCATGTAGTGACCCAATTTCATGTCTTGGGCAAAGGTGACAGCCTGACTGTTGGTGATGTAACCGAAAGTCTTGAAGAACATCATGGCCAATGGCTTACCTGGGACCATGTAACCAATGATGAACTCAGTGACGACGTTCAAACCAACAGCAATGTTGGTCTTGGCATAGATGATACCGACGGGCAACAAGAAAACCAAGGCAATGAGAAGGGCAATTATCAACGTCCACACGGGCATATCGGTGTCCCAGACCTTGATGGTAACAAGCGAGAGGGCAAAAGATCCGAGGAACACAATCGCATACCACCATTCGGGAATGTTCTTGTAGTTTGCTCTCATCAAACGCAAGTGAACATCGGGCTTTTCCTTTTGCTTGAATTGCTGGATGATTTCCTTACCGTGGAAACAGACAGTGTGGACCAAAGTGGCGATGATGGACGCAAAAGACAAACCGTAGGAAATAGCAAAGGTGGACGAGATGAACAAGGGAGAGTATTCCTTGTAAGCCTTTTCGTCGAAAGTCAACGTAGCCTTGTTGACGATCTTAGAAACATTGTAGGTGTTTTGGTATCTGTCGAAGGAGCCAGAAGCCGACAAAGGCAAGTACTTAGAGTACCAGGTGTTGGTCCAGTAAACAGCAGGAACAACGATCCAGAAAATCAACACAATGGACGAGAAAATGGTAAGAATGGTTCCTGCGGGAGGAATCAAGGGCGAGCCAATGTAACCAGCAATCTGGTTCCAGTCAAAAGTGATTGGCATCAAGCCCAAACCAGAAGAAGCGCCGAAAACTTGGTTAAGGGGAACGTTGTTGGGAGCGATCCATGTGGGCCATGCAAAGTAAGACAACGCAGAGAACATATAGTTAGGAAGGAAGTTCCAGCAAAAGTAGCCACAGAAAACAATGGCGAAGAAGGCAAAACGCGAGATCTTCCACCCGTTGGCAACGTGGTTTTCGTTAAGATGCATGTTGGTCAAAAACGTGGTGGTGACCAAGTTGGCAGGCCACACGGCTCCAGGGGAGTCCACCAAAGCCTTACGGGCCATACCGGCAAGCGAAAACCCGATGACCTGGGTGGAGATAATGGCACAGATGGCAAAACCCACGCCGAAGTCCGAGCCATAGAATCTGTTCTGAGCAGTAAGAATATCGGTGGCGTAAGCAGCACCTCCACCGAAAGAAACCGACCCCATAATGGTGATGATAGTGTGTTCTTTCAAGTTGAATGGGCCGGGGTTCAAGGAGCACCCAAAGATCTTCCAGTTAGGAACGACTCTCTCCCAAAGTTTACCGGCAGGGTAAGCCAAGATAGAAGTGACATAGGTAGTGATAGAGAACGAAGGACTGTGAAAGGCAAACAACGTGTTCATACCACATCCCAACGTGGTCATGATGAAACCAATCACCCATACACGGATGGTGTTTTGACAAAGGGTTGGGTCGTCCGAGGAGGGTACGGAAGCTCTGACTTCGGGGTATGGCGAGTCGTCCTCGACCGCAATACCGGCATATTCATCGTGTGCAAGCTTCTCGTCGAGAGCAGACGTGACAGGATCGAACTCTCTGGAATTGAGTGCGGTGATATTGATTGACTGTCCACTGTCAGCAACATCATTGGAGATGTTTTTCTCGTCAGAGTAGGCCTTCTCGCGGGTGATGAAATTCTTGACTTTCTCCATTCTTAAGGGTATCGAAAAAGATTGAGAAGAGAGAGAGAATGAGAAAACTAAAAAAAGTCAAGATTTTACAGAAGAAGAGGCAAAAAAAACCCCCGGCCGATGTTGTTCGGGGACATCTTCCAATTAATATATCATAGCAAGGTTTGAAGCCGTTCAACATAGCGACGGGGTCTTATCAGTGCATGGCGCCATAACCAGATGAGTCGGTAGGGCCGCATTGTACGGCACCACAGAAATGTGACCAAGTGCAGGCAGGTTTATTTATATACAGGCATAATGTAATCGAGCGTCCTATCAGGGGAAGCGATGCAAGAAACAAAAGGGCACAGGTGTTGTAAGGACCGGAAAAGGTGAAGTTGGCCCGCTTCTGCATTAAAGTGCGGGTACTTCCTATGTTAGTGATGTTTCTTAAAAGAAAACAAAGTAGTGGCTACCATATATGTTCATGGCCCAGGGGCTTCCAGGGAAAATCCTCGTGCGGTTTGACTTGGCGTATTTGTATTATCGATGATGGACCTGTTTGGGAACTTTTTGGGAAGTGTTTAGGAACAATTTGGGAACTGTTTAGGGAAGTGTTAAGGGGTCGGTTAAGGTGTCGGTTAAGCTATCTCCGGAACCGGCACGGCTCGGGTGGAGTGACTGGCCCCCGCTGTTGGGAAGATTTTGGCCCATGTAGCCATGCAGGTCCAAAGGTAAGCATGGATGATACTAAAAGTGGAAAAACCCGGAAAACCGGAACTAAACAACCGCCAAGACCGCATCGGCGTTGGTCCGCACGTCCCCGAAATTTGGCATTCTGTGAAGTGCCAAGCCTAGGGGCCACTGTGACAGGCCACGTCAGAATCTCGACACCATGTGCCAAGTTATCTAATTCTACAAAGTGGCAGCGAGAATGTAGCGCAGAGGCCTACATTGAAAGATAAGGAATTTGTTAGTTCGGCTTTACTTTCATAACCCCAAACCATATAATTTAGGTGATGTGCGCATTCCAGTTCTGGAAAGCTCAAAATGGCAGTGCCCACTTTTTTTTTTTTTTAAAGATGAAAAGAACGCGCCAGTCAAACGTACGGCTCTGGTCTCTCCCATAATATTGCGCAGGATACGGCATTTTTGAATATCTTGACGCAGCTTTTCCGATCACACAGGATGCAGAGACGACCCACAGGGCGGCTCCAGAGGGCGGCTCAAGATGGCAGTTGTGGGCGAGAAGTATTGTGGAATGGGAACACAGCAGACTTTCGGTTTGGTTTTTGTCTTTTCGGGAAAGCGAATGAAATTTAGGTTTAAATCGTTGGGAGCTTCTTGTTGATTGTTTTTTTTTTTTTTTGGGTGTGGGTCTACTAAGATTTGAGGTTATTGATTTTGGTTTTTTTTTTTTTGACTAGACTGACGGCGCGCCTTATACACACAGTTTGCCATGCAGCCTTTGTTTTTGTTTTTTTTTGTTTTTGAAAGGGAGTAATCCTCTTTCAAGGGATACGCAGAGTACAGGGGATGCCTTACTCTGATAACACTAGCCATGTACAGTACTACATTATCTACGTTAGATGTAGAGTCGTATCCTCTGGATGATGGTGTTGGTTCCTTCCACCATCCTTGTGGGTTTACTCATTTGTTATGCATGCGTATTGGACGGCGCACGTATCCGTCACGTGATTACAGTCTGGTGACACTAGGTCACATGTGGCTGAGGTCTGGATGCCCTCTTACAGT